>APFE031113141.1:0-11703 GCA_000404065.3 Pinus taeda
TTCCGGGAATTGCATAAGCATTCCAGAGTTGTTGGTCATCCTTAAACCATCACAGGTTGAGACTTCCCTTTTCAGGTTGAAGTTTTACCTTTATGCGGGGTGAGACCTCCCTTTTATGGTTGAAGGTTTCCCTCTTTAAAACAATAGGATCACTTCCTCTAGCAGAAGACTTCAGCTTCTTGCCAGTTTTGGAAGAGTTCCGGGAACTGCACTAAGCGTTCCAGTGTTGGTGGCCATCCTTAAACCACCGCCCTATTATACCAACATTTCAGAGAGCACATTCAGCCTAGTGCTGCCATGCATATTTGCTCATTTTGTATTACAACTCTTTTCTTGGACTCATACATAACCCTTCGGATTAAGGGGGGGAATGTTGGACACCTAATCCTAAATGGGTTAGTGTGGAAGCTAAACAGACTAAGTAGTCCAAGGGACCTTGGGATGTGAATCCCAACGGTCACCATATTGTACTATAAATGTACCTCTATTGTTAATAAAAATGCAATGCATGCTTTATCTTTCCTATTCTCTCTCGTTCACCATGTGTGTTTAACATCATCCTAACAATGTTAAAACAAATGCGCAATCTATTTTGTCTTCAGTTATGGGAGACCATGATGCCATTTGCAAGCAGTTGTAATCCAAGTTGTTGGCAATTTGGAAGAGGGAACAAATTGTCCCACCTGCTGCTTATGAACTAACAAAAAGGTTGGTCGAGTAGAAGATGAGACTGTTCAAAAGGCAGTTGACCAAGGATACAAGTCTGTGAGGACAAGGATGCAAAAGTTCCATCAGGCAACAAGAATGAATTTAGGAGGAAAAATATTTTCTTTAGCTGCAAGGGACCTTGGGAGCTAAGCACTTATGCTCAGGTAAATTGGTTAAGGTGCAAGGGGTAGAACAAGAGGATATTTCTTCTAATCATTCTAAGATGGGGTCATATATTATAGGTATGGGCAATCATGTGGAGATGTTAACCACTGTTCACCTATGCATCCGTGTTTAATGGCTGAAAATGGTAGCACCCGATTGTTCCCATGAGTGAAGAAGGATAAGAAGAAGACACTCAGGAGGATTTGAGGGATGAGCCACTAATGATGATCCAAGATGTAGAGCACGTAGAGGTGCATGGACATAAGGAGGAGCATGCCATACATAGTGTGTATGATGAGTCATCTTTGGAGAGATAGTTGACGGCTCAAGTTGGAGCCATGGACACGGGAATTGAGCATCCATCTTTGGGGCCAACCCTTGATTAGGTGCAAGTAGATGCAAAGGCATCTAGCGGGGCTATAGAACTTTTAGGTGAGAGCCGCTAGAGAGAGTATCAGCATCTCAAGACAAATCTTATGGCAATGAAGAAGAAGGCCCACACACTCTGAGGCACCATTTTGTAGCAGATCAATGAACTTGAGGAGCTTGGAGTTGTGTGTGCCAAGTCAAAGGCGAAGCTGTCTAGCATTGGGGAACAATTAACATCCCTAACTAGGCAGCGAGAGGAGCATATTCTGGAGCAGAGCAGCCCTCTTTAGGAGTACATAAATAGGGTTTGCAACACTAGTAGCCCACCTCTATACATTGGAAAGAGAAGGGAAAAGTTTTCTAGATGGGTTTTACAAGTTGGCCAAGACCGAGTGACAGTCCGACAATTTAGGGGTATCCCAGTGGCACAACATCAACGTGGTGAGATTGTTTCTTGTGTGGATATTTATGCATGAGATCCATGCTAGAGGATGGATTGGCGAGAGATTACGAGTTGGTATCCTATTGAGCGGATAATTTTTGGAGCATCATCAATAGTCAGGGGCATAACACAGTATGAGCTCTTAGACATGGGCAATGATTTGTGGCCAGGGTGGCATTGGTATCTAGGTATTGAGGGAAAATCAGTGGGTGTTGGGTCCCAGCACACTCTTCGTAGTCGGTTTTTTTTTTTTTTTTTGTAGTTGTTCTCTAATTTTTCCGCCCCCTCCTCGTTTTTTGGCTCCTCCAATTTATTTTTTAAATTTTTTTTATAAATGAATTTATCATATACAATTTTTTATTTTTTTTATTTTTATAATATTAGTACCTTTTATAACCAACCTCATTCTTAATTAAATTTATTTATTTTATTTATTTATTTTTTAATTTTTTGGATAAGTTATTTATTTATTATTTATTATTATTATTATTATGATTATTTAAGGTTAATTTAACAATTAGATATTTAATTTAACTTAATATTATTTTCTCGCTTTAATATGTATTTATTAATTTTGAACTCTTGAAATGGAGCTGCTAAGCGGAGATGCGAGCCGAAAGCAACCAACCAGGTCACTACATGCATGTGTTTTCCAGGTGCCCAGCCTATGAATGCTAAGTAGGTAAGTGTGGGAGCCATTGCATGCCTTGCTCATTTCGTTTTTATCGCCACATTTTACCCTGGTAGCTGTGTCTTTTGTCTGAACGATCTGGCATGACCGACTACTCGATGTGTTTCCTCCCTACGCCACTTGCTGACAACCGAGCCTATAGGCATTCATGCAAAACCATATGTTTGACACGCTCACTCCGCATCTCGTTGGCCTTTCATCTTTGAAGCTATTATAAAACCAGTCTTTGGCAGGAGGGGAAAAGGTTTGGCTCGACTCTCCCTCTCCCCTGAGCGCTCTGGCGCAAGGCTGAGTTTCGCTCATAAGCTGGCAGTGTCTCAGCGTCCCACTTTCGCATTCATAATTGGCGTTTTCAGTTCTTGGTTCAAAATTTGCTGGTTTTGGTTTGTTGGAGGATTAAAGTCGCTCTCCCCTCGGCATGTGCCTGGTAAAAGGTCAGGCTTCCTATTTTTACAGTTTGTATCTACTCTATTTAGTTCATGGGTTGCAATGTTTTTTTTTTTCTGAATTATAGATTGTCTCAGTTACAGTGAGTTTTATAACCTGGAATAGTTTTCTTCCGATGCTTTAAAAAAGGAAGAGAGTCTGGGTTATGAATTGGCATTTACCGGGCTTAAGTTCTATTTAATCTCCCTTGTCAGAGTCTATGTTATTTAGTATGTTTTGGATAATCATACATAAATTTAAGAAATATGTAGTAATTTATAAGCCCCGCTCAGACTTTTGATTTAAAATAGGATCCTGGTGGTGTATTTTCGAAATATATTGTTGTTGCATAGCTTGCCAGGATTCATCATCTAGTTAACAATATACAGGGAGTTGATTCTTCTCAGTAAGCCTAGGAAGATTACTTGATAGGGTCTGTTTTCGCCTAAGTTTCACCAGCGTGCTACTCTCACACTTTGAAGGAACTAGGGCTCCCATGGACAGTATTCTGTAGGTTTTTTCCCACCAACCAGAATCCCTGGTTTTTCTGGGCCGGAAAACCCATTTCATGGGACTGGAAATTTAACTCTCCAAAGCCGGCGTCTGAAAGATTGTAGAGCATTGTGATTCAAACCTCATAGGTTTGTGGGATGACAGTACCATAGCTAATGTGTTATGTACTTGTGGGAATAAAGAATTTAGGAAAATCCTTCATCTGTCATTCACCTTAATAGGTGTCGTCATCCAAAGTTATTATCTCTGGACAGTTGGCTATATCTGTTTCCACAACTCTCTCGGAATGTGAGACCACCCCTCTCGAGTCTTCCTTACGCCAGGTCCCTTGTTAGAATAGTCTTAAATTACCTCTTTTTGCCTTATCTCATCCAGGTTTTATGTTCAGAGATCGGACAACTTTCTATTTATTTCTATTTATTTCTGGAGTAAAGTCCCAATCTGGGAAATCTAGTTAGGACAAAGAGGTACAAACGTTAAGCCAGGGAGAGGATTTGGGCATCGCATGGAGTGTGGGTCAGACGCATCGGCCACGAAGGCCATGATACGGGCCGCAATTCAGGCCGAAGAGGGATGGAAGGGCGCCACGTTATCAGGAGGATGGCAATCTACTCTGGATGACATGGTTGTCCAACCATCAACACCAGATGCTGACAGGGATAGGGAAGGGATACAAAGAGAACAATCTTTATGGGAGGTCAACAAGAAAAGTGATTTTCAACAGAAGGAAAAGGTTATGCGTGAACACACAAACCACTACAACAAGTCTCAAAACCCTATTAAAACCACCCCCCCCTCCCTGCCTGCTGCAATAAAATTGGACAGCATCCACTTGAACGAGCATATAGAAAGCCTACAGGAACTTGCTTTGGTGGGTAGATGGCATTTTCCAGAAATGGACGATGCCAGGATGAGAAAATGGCTTGAGGTATAGTGGAAACCACTGATTGGATATACTCCAATTGTTTCTAATCTTATGAAAGAGTGGTACTGCTTTCATTTCTTAAGCGCCAGTGATCTACATACCATTTAGAAATGCCCTTGGGTCCATAGAAGGATCTTCCTTGCTCTCTACAGATGGTACATTGGGTACAACCCACTAAAGAACACCCCTTCAAAAATCTTGATTTGGGTCAAACTCCCTAGCCTTCCCCTGGAATTGTGGTCTAAGGAGACTCTAACTGAGATAGGAAACGCCATAGGAAGATTTTTCTACGTTGACCCAAGATGCCTTGGGGAAAAAGACAAGCGAATAGCATGGATTCTTATGGAAAAGACCTTCAGGGGAGGGTTTCCGGATCACATAGAGATTGCTAGAGAGACTTAAAAATAAAACAAAGACTGGATTTTTGGGGAATCCCCTTCAGGTGCTCAGCATGTCACAGGACATGACACCTAATTAAAAATTTCCCTTGGTGCCTAGCTCTAAAATGCAGATTGCTTCATGAAAATATTCACAAAGACTCTCCCTAGTTTTCTGAAAAAGAGAAGCTATCTCCTACAGTTAGTTTGTCTCCATCAGAACATGATGTTGTGCAAGAATTTAAAATTTTGGAAAACAATATCAGCCAATCTCATCAGTATTTCTCTCAGGATTTCTCTCAGAGCCATGGTACCATGCCAGAAATCTCGTCTAGGATTGGATGCATTGTTGATAAAAAGACCCTGGCTATCATTTGTCCGCCTCCCTTAGAACCAAATGATGAAAAAGGAATTCCTCCTCCCTCTCCAATCATCCAACCTTTCAAGGACTTTACTGTGGGTTCCCAAACCATATTTATTTCATCATTGTCGCCCTCACCCAAAAAGAGCATTATCCCATCTGCGAAAGGCAAAGAGCCAATGGTATCAGCCACCCCTCTAAACTCCCTAGTATCATCTCCAACAAATTTGTATGAAAATGACTTAGACTTTCTTCTAAACAAAAAATCACTTGAGTTGGAACCCTTAACCATCCATAAACCAAGAAATCTTTCATCCCCTCTTATAAGCTCGGACTCTGCAAGAAATATAACGGTGAGCAAAAAAACAATGGAGGTAGTAGACATTTTAGGGGGAGGAGTGGAGACAGAGGTGTAAGAAATATGTCCCTTGTGGATGTTCCCATCATGGATATGTTATAGATTCAACCTCTTAGAGCAAGTGCGGCTGAAAAAACTCCTCAATGACTTTCATCATATCTATGAACATACGTGGTCTGGGAGCAGACCAAAAAATTTTGGCGCTAAAGAATCTATTCTATTCAGCTCAGCCAAAAATTATTTTAATTCAAGAAACCATGCATAACAATCATGTTTCCATCTCCTATTTTAGGAAAATGTTTCCCTCCTGGCACCTGGTAGCTTCGGAAGCCAAGGGTCTTTCGGGGGGGCTGGCGGTTTTATGGGATCCTGTTTGGATTAGAGCTAAAGCTTATAAATGCTTTGCGGGCATTCTCATCTCAGCCTCTATTAGAGGAAACGACTGTCCCATTAATATCTTGAATATCTACACCCCCTATAAGAATAGGATCCTGTTCTGGGAAAAAAAAATTGCATTAGAAATTTTTTATATTGAAACATTGATGATTGCAGGTGATCTAAACGTAACTCTAAGCTCGGGGGAATAGCAGGAAAAGAGACCCGCTCGTAGACCGCATCAAATATGAACTTTTGAACAAGAATCTTGTAGACATAATTCCTTCCAAAATGATGCCTACATGGGATAATGGAAGAATAGAAGAGGCGTATATTTCAAAAAGGATTGATCGATTCATTGTACATGTCAGCATTATTGACAGAATGGGCATGCCTTATTCGTCCATTAGGAATGTCTTCATATCTGACCTTAGGCCGATATATCTCAGCTGGAAGGAAAAGGGTTTTAGGAAAGGGTACCCTTTTAAATTCAACAGATCATGGTTAGAAGATCCAGGTTTTAATGAAGTCATAACAAAAACATAGAAGGATTTAATTGCAAAAGACATGAGACCCCCGTTTATGACCTTTAGAGACAAAATTTCCTTTATGAGAAAGGTGGTTAAAGAATGGAAGTTTAAAAAATACATTTGGATAGATTGGCCCTTCAAGAAATACAGAGGGAACTGGACAGTATAACCAAAGTTTTGGATGCCAATTCACTTCCATTTGATATGAGATGTCGCATAAAAGAGCTTGAAAGGAAAAAAAAAAAAAATTCTGAAGCAGGAAGAAGCTTCATGGAGACTTAAGAGTAGGGCAATTTGGCTCAAGGAAGGTGACATGAACACAAAATTTTTCCATAAATATGCAAATTCCAGGCGAGAGAGAAATTCCATATGGAAAATAAGTGATGGTCAGGGGGGCTTCCTTTTCTCTCAACACGACATCTCAAAGGAAGCTATGAGACACTTTAAAAACTAATATAAAAGAAGGGATGTTTGCAGGTTTCAGGATATCTTATGGGGTATTGATCTGGTCCACAAATGTTTGATGATGAAAAAAATGAATGCTTGTTCCAGCCCATAACAGAGGAAGAAATTCTAGGAGTTATGAAGGCTTTCATGAAGGATAAGTGTCCTGCCCCTGATGGCTGGACAATAGAATTCTTTATTCACTTCTTTGATATCATCAAAGAAGATTTGTTGAGGATGGTTGAAGCAGAGAGAATCTTAGGCAGCATACATCAGGTTACATCCTCCACTCAAATAGCACTTATCCCAAAAAAAATGGAGGCTGACTCCTTTCAAGATTTTAGGCCGATTTCCCTATGCAATATAACTTTCAAAATCATCACAGAAATTATTGCTAAAAGGATTAAAGCGACTTTAGCCAATTTTCTAACAAAGGATCAGCATGCCTTTTTAAAGGGAAGGAATATTTTGGATGTCGTCGCTAATACTCAAGAAAACCTGTTTACTATGCTCTCAAAAAAATCTAAAGCCGCCATTCTGAAAATTGATTTACAAAAAGCTTATGGTTGCTTAGATTGGGGGTTCATTAGATGTTTATTAGCGAAGATCGGCCTGAAATCTAATATCATAAGCTGGGTCATGGCATGCGTAGAGAACGTTAACTATGTCGTCATCATAAATGGGATTCCTTCTCCTTTTTTTCTAGCAGAAAGGGGGCTGTGTCAAGGATGCCCCCTTTCTCCTCTTTTGTTTATTCTGGAAATGAACTCTTTAAGCCTTCATATTAACAGAGCAGTTATTGAAAACAGGTGCAGGCCTATGAAGATTTGCATGAACAACTATATCTCGCACAACTTATTTGTTAACGATGTGCTCATATTTGCAATGCTATGCAGAGTCACGTGGATATGTCTCAACGACATTTTAAATAGATTCCAAAATGCTACTGGTCTACAAATAAACAAATCTAAATCCATCGTCTTCCACAATGACGTCAATATAGAAACAGTGCAATGGATTGCTATGTTGTTTGGGGTAGAGATGCGGTCAATCAAGGACGGATTAAAATATCCGAGCTTTCAGCTAAAAGCAAAGGGCTACTCTAAAGTGGACTGGCAATGGATAATTGACAGGTACTATAAGAAGATATCGGCTTGTGAATACAAGTGCCTATCATTGGCAGGAAGAATTGTTCTAACACAAGCAGTATTACAACTTGTTGTATATTGGGTACACATATTTTTTCTCCCTGCAAGTATCATCCAGAAAATGAACAAGACAATTGCAAATTTTATATGGCGCGACAAATTAGAACAGAGAAAATATCATCTTACTAGAATGGAAAAGATCTCTATGCCGAAGAATTCAGGAGCATGGGGATTATTGGATTTGAGGACTTTTGGGAAAGCACTCCTGTGCAAATCACTGTGGAGAGGAATATACGGAGAAGGCCCTTGGAGCAGCACTATAAAAACAAAATATATGGGAGGCAAAGACATGGAACACTGGTTTAGATTAGGAAGGATTGGAACCACGTATGGGTCAGCTATATGGCTCAACTTTCACAAAATTGAGAAATATTTTCTAAAGAATCTGAAATGGAGCTTACAATCCAATAGCAGAATCGTCATTGGAATAGACCCCCTCATGTGCGGGCGAGAGAACATAACCATCCCCGAAAGGCTTCTAATTTTCTTCCATAGAAAAAGGTTTTTTCACGTGGAATAAACTTATAACAGTATGGAAAGGCCCAATTCCTCTTTGGAAATAGGTTGATGATCTAGGGATGTCAGAGTCTTTGGCAAGGCAGTGGAACATTATCAGGGAGGGTTTGAGAAGCTGCGGATTTCATCGTTCCATGCCAGAATATTTTCTAATCTGGAAGGTGCCAAAAGCAAATTCTCAGGTATGTGTAAAGGATATTTACACAAATCTGATTGAATTAAAGGCCATGCACTCTAGTCCTAAGTTTCCATCAGCCTTTTGGAAAACAGGATGCCCTCCCAAATTAATATACTTCTCGTGGCTGGTGTTCCATAAAAGAAACCTGTCTTGGGAAAATCTGAAAAAAGGAACTGGCACGGGCCGAGCATGTGCTTAATGTGTGAGTCAGTCGAGGAAACCAACTAGCACATGTTCTTCCGGTGCTAATCTACTATGCAATTATGGCATGACTTGGCAACTTTATACGGTTTCCCTCTTGTGTCTCATGCTTCAACGCATGCAGCATTTGAATGGTGGAGTGGGCAGAGAGATTCATGGAGATCAATAATTATCATTGTCCTCTGGTGTGCATGGAGGTGGAGGAACAACATAATCTTCAAAACAATGAAAGAGCCTTTTAAGGCTATTTTACAACATATTGTATCCATCTATGACTCTGTGCCGATAAAGCAACCCAAAAGGAAATATGCCAATAGAAATGAGCAAGAAGATTATCTCTCAAGGGCCCCAAGAGCGTTTTTGGATGGAGCTGCTCAGAAAAACTATTGTGGATGTGGGGTACATATCATAATGGACGAGAATCTTCAATACTTCATTTCATGGAATGGAGGAAAGGGATCAAATAACATGGCTGAGGCGAGAGCTCTAGCGGGTCTTCTTGCTCTCTGCATCTTTTTTGATATACAGTCTATTTCAATCTTTGGGGATTCCAAAATCATGGTCGATCATGTAAAGGGTAAATTCCATATGAGGAGCCCACACCTTGCACGCTGGATGGACAGAATTATGTTTTTTTGGGGACTTGTGAAAGGATGCTCCATTCAACACATTTATAGAGCCCAGAACCAACAAGCGTACATTCTATCAAAGGAAGGTCTTCTATTAGAGACAAGTACCTAGTCCATGAAGGTAATATCTGGCGAGAAATCCTTTATCCTTCAGGATTTCTCCATCCATGGCTCTTAACTCTCCTTTTGATTATCTCCAGGTTTTCTCTTCTTCATCTTTTTGTTTTATCCTCGTATATGTATGGTATATGAATGATTAAACTATCTCTAGAATCAAGGTTACAATTCAGAAATTCTCATGTGCAGCATAAAAGACTTGTATCTGTTTTTAGATGTGGTCGCTCAGATCGCTTCCTTTATGGATGGACATATCCACTAGTTTTGATTACAGGTTCAAAAGTTTTCCAGCTTCTAAAAGCTTTATGTTGTACTATTTGATACTTTTATATTGTCTCAATATAATACAATTGTGCTTTTTCGTTTTGAAAAAATGTATATATTAATTCTAACTAACTATTATTTTAACAACCTATTAAATTTACTTTATATATTTATATATGCATATATACATATAATTGATACATATATTAAAAGAAAGGTCCTTTATATAACTAATTTCCATTTAAATTAATAAATAACTTATCATTTTTAATTATTAAATAATACATTTCTAACTAACTATTAACTTAGACACCAATATATATATATATATATATATATAAAATTATGACCCTGGTCCAAAAGTCAAAATTAGCTGTTGGTCAAGTTAGGAGTCTCTGCTTAGAGTATTTAACATGCGAAGCTGGATCTTTTTCTTCAACTTGTCATGAAGATGAACCACATTGGTTGGTTCAAAACGCGTGGACAAATGGTATTTCATGTGATTTTCACCGAAGCATCTCTAGTAAACTTGATATGGATCACAGAAGCCTCAATTCTACAATCCATTAAATTCTTTATTATATATTTACAATTTTGTATAAAATATTTTTTTTGAATAATAATCATTATTTTTAAAATTATCTTAAAAATATTTAACATAAAAATGGAAAAATTACATATTAAATATAATTCCATTTAACTAATTTATAGATTTTATTTTTATATTTACATCCTACTCAATTTTAAACATTTATTTTCACATTTAAATTATACTCAATATCAACATTTTGAACTTTTATTTTCACATTTAAATAATACTTAATTTTGTTGTTGTTAAATAATACTTCATCTAAAATTTATTTTTTTGTTTAGTAGTTTATGTGAGTCTTGAGATGATTACACCACTAATTTATGGCTTGAGTCAGAGGCATTTAAATTGTCAAAATCACTAGGACCTGGTCCAGGCCACACTAACACTTAGCATCGCTGGATTTTGACCATAAAATTTTAAACCAGTAATCTTAAAATGAATTTATAGAGGAAAGAGTAATAGAAACAAAAGTACACATGGTTTTGTGATTTCATGGAAAGAGAAAACAAAACCATGGATTGGAAACAACACATGGTTTTGTAGAAATTTAATTATAAATTTCATTTAAAATATTTTGGAAATATTATTCAAAGATATATATACACACTTTATGGGATTTATGGTCCAGAGTGCCTTAACAAAACACTTAACCACTATCTACTCTATACCCCATAAACTATATAATCTGAAAATTGCTATATTTTCTCAATTCAGAAAATATTATGTTATTTAATTTCTACCGAAGTAATTACTATATTACCAAATCATATTCAATTTCAATAAAAAAAAAATCACATTTCCATACACAAACAAAGTTCCCTCTAAAATTCCTGGTGGCTGATGGACATTATCATTTGCCAATTAAAAGGAGCACATGAATTTTTTGTGACCGTCCACCTCCCTTTAGTTAAGTGTAGCACTCAGACCTTTCTATTTCTGAAGGTCACCACCATTGTATTATCACTGGAAACAAGGATTGAACCGGGGACATTAGTCACATTAGGGAATTAAACGTGGGGCTAGATAATGACAAATTCCAAGGGCGTGTGTGAGCTCGGGGTTTTATTCGATCTCGAGGAACCGGAGGGGAAGATGGGATGATGAGGACGAGGACGAAGGCGGTTGAGGAGACTGAGCAGTAGAACCCAAAATTTCCAGGTACATATTTCTTCCTCTATGATATCCTTTTCGCTTCTCCTCTGCTAACAGATGGTCACATGGGTGGCTCTCTCTTCGAGGTTCAATAAATTATCATTCCCTCTAGTCACATAGTCTTTTCATTTAGCCCTCTCAGATCATTACTGCTGGTTACAC
>APFE031113149.1:0-18285 GCA_000404065.3 Pinus taeda
TCCACTTGACATTTCTGGAATTATCTTGCAAAGCCCATATTTGTATGACAGGAAAGCAGTGTATCATCTCTATGAGCACAAATATCATTTGCTTAAAGATGGGGTGAAGTATATTGTGAGAGCTCATCACAAGAAATTGAACATTTCTTTAGTTAATGAAGGGAAAATGAAGAGGCTAGTGAATGCAAGTCAGACTTGACATTGTTGATGATCAAACAAAGAGATGTTTTGAATCATACTTTTCATAAAGATGCTTATATTTGTAACGAGTTGTTTCAGAATGATAATAGGTTTCCTTTGAAATAAGGTGAAAAACATTTGCGACAACCAACATTGGTGTTGAGCGGTGTTGAAAACAAGGTGCCGGTGCAAGAAGTTGCAAAGGTCAAAGAGACAAGGACAAAGCAGCTTGGCAAAGAAGGCATGGGTTTCACAAATGTTCATTGCTGGTTTCCAAAAGGCACATTACAATGGCGAAGAAACTTGGGCAAGGGTCGACTCAAGTACAAGGCAAAAGAAGCTAAAAATCTCCATAGAGACACAATGCAAGGTGAGAAAGATTCCAACTTTCCTTTGATTGTTGACCAAGGTAGGAACAAAATGTTTTCTGCAAAATTAGATTGTTGTTTTTCAAATTCAGAAATATTACAGCATGTCAAAGACAGCAATAGATGGTCATCGGAATTAAGGAAAATTTTAACTTTTTATGAAAATCTCCAAATGATGAAATTAGGAAAAATTCAATGGATAAAGACTGGAAGGATGAGGGAACAGTCCCCTCATCAACATAATCAGTGATCAAGAGAGATTTTGGGGTCCAAAAGGCTTCTAGTGGGGAGGAATGATCAGGGATCAGTATTTTAGCTAAAAAGATGAAAGTACTCAGAATTGCTTCAGAACTGAATGACTGGATAAAGTTCGTCACCAAGATCCCAACGCTATGAACGTTTAAAAAAACCGACATCGTATGCAAAAGTTAGAGCTTCTGAAATTTTGGTATAAAAAAAAGTCAAAGCCAAAGTTTGATTGGATGTCCGGTCAACATGCAAAGAATATTCTCTAGTTTCAACCAGTGACACTATGACAAGTGTCATCTTCAAATTTGCGAGATGATATTTGAAGAGGTGATATTTCCATATATTTCACAATATATAAAATTTCCAAACGAACTTTCCAAATGCGCATATTTCGGTGGCACATATCAAAGTTTCAGCACATATAGTTTATGGTATTAAAAATATGATGGGGGAGGGCGAGTTTGAACCCATGTCCTCCCCCTCATAACTCTTGTGGCTTACCATTCCACCAACAATGCACATGTTGAAAGGGAGGCACACGATATTTTATTTAAGTTCGCAATAATTGTCGGTGGTGGGGGTGGTGGGAGCCAACCCTATGGGCCAGCCCCCACCCCATGTAACCATGCGCCCGAACCAGGAACTAGGGGCCAGCACTAAGCGCGATTAGTGCGCCACTAATCAGTTTAGCATTTAATTAATCCATGATTAAGTTAGCGGAAATTATGGCGGAGCTACCAAATCCGAAACTGCCACCAAACTTGGCAAACTTAATTGGAGTCTCTCCAGATTTAGCGGAGGTTTTCTAGGAAAAAATGTTTGAGCCATAACTTACTCAATTCTCGGCCAAATTCTGAAAATGAATAGTCATTTTTGAATAATTGGCATGCTAGGAACTCAGTGGAGTAGGTTGTAGAGGCAGAAGATGTCATCTACATGTGTTTTTGGTCACTTGAATATTTTTTAAGCCTTGGGCCACCAGGTGTTGGAGGCCATTCCCAGAGTAGTTGATAACCAAACTGAGAAAAACATAGTCATTTCTGATATATTTGAATGTTTTAAACTCATTGGAACAAGTTCCAAGATATTGGATACATGTAACATCAATTGGAGCATTATTGAAGCTAATACAAAGGCCCATGCTATGAAGTTGGACCAAGGAGATGTAACCTAGGAGGGGTGAACTTCAACAAAAATTTGTGTATTGAGCTCTATTATTTGTGCTTGTTGTGTTTTTATATGCTGATGTTCAACCATTTAAATTCATGCTTTTAAGTTCATGCAAAACACTAAATTTCACCAAGTTAGATAAATTGAAAATCACATGCCATGGATAAACTCTTTATGCATAAGCAAACCAAAGCAAATAAAATTTTATATCTGGAAATGGTACTAGCACAACATTAACTAGCAATCAATTTTAGGTCAAACACCAAGAGTTTGTGGGCCCCGTTGGGGTTAGTTGGGTAGCCAACTTCATGGGGTCATAACTTGGTCATATTATCTCCATTTAGCACATACGATACCTTTTGGAAAGGTCTTGTCGAGTACTACAAGTTTCGCCACAGGCCCCTACCTACGACTATGGGCCTGCCACGGACCCAAAAAAAACATCATTTAGGGGGTCAAAACTGCTCTAGAAGTTCAGGGCCCGAAAAACTGCTAAAAATAGTAAATGTTGAAATGAACAAGGAAACATATGAAATTAACTAGGGGGTCTAAGTGGAATAGGCGAGTGGCCACCAATACCGCCTAGATCATTTTCCACTATCCATATGCTAGAAGTACAGCTACAGAGGAAAATGACCCCAATCTAACTGAGATTAAAGGATGAAAATAAGCTTTATGTACTTTTTTGATAGATTTTGTGTCTCGTGGGCTATGGATATAAAAAGGCCTAGTTTCACTTAGTTACTTTCAGATTATCTTTTTTCTTATACTTAAAGGCCAGCAAATCAGGTCGAAATGAGGCCATTTTTTCTTATCAGAGGAGTCTCCCATGTTGTTTATTTTTCATGATTTAATAGAAAACCGTTAACTTACAAAAAAATGGTAATTTGACCAAAAATAGAGTATATGAACTAAATTAATTAGTAATAAATATTAAAATAGATAAAATAAAGAAAAGGCTTGTATAAGGAAGCGAAGAATGGCGGCGACTAAGGCGTGCTCTGCTAAGGGTTTCAGCGCAGCCAGGGTTCATTGCCTCCCCTCGACGCTTCTTCTCCCAGGTTCAGGTCCTGTGGATGGCTGGCCCTTCTTTTGGGATTTGCGCAGCTCATCCCTTGAGCAGGTCTCTGTCAGCAGAGGGACAGATTTCAGAACCGGCGACCTTCACCAGCTCAGCTTCTCCCGTGACGGCTTTTGCCAGAAACCCCACAGGGTTATTTGCTCAGCCACAAATGATAACCGCTTCTTGATAGCGGCGCAGCAAGAGCTCCCTCCGCTCGAGGGCTTAGTTTCGTTTTCAATGAAGGTGTTTACCCCTGGTTCGATTCCTTATCCTCAGAACAGTTTTTGGGCGGGAAGCTGGGCTACTTTTTATGTCCTTTTTCCTTCGATACAGTCCCTGTCCGAGCGTCACTCAAGGATTGGAAGCCTGAAAATGCTTCTAGGAAATCTTATTCTCAGAATATCTGAAATTTGCCTGCACAGGGAGGATGCGTGGCAAGTGTTTGACGGAATGCAACAAAGAGAGATAGTCTCTCGGAGTGGGTCTCTAAGAAACCGTCGTGAGAAGCAGCCTCCGGTGGAAGTCCTGCCTCTGCTCAGCTAAGCAGAAAGTGTTGCAGCAAGCTTCAGAGAGGCCTCGCCCCCTCTCAAGCCTCACCAACTGACTAAGATCGCGTGCCACCCAGCATAGGGAAATAAAAAGCAGGCACAGATTGGGCCCCTGACAAGCTATGCTTGCACCGGCGTCCTCTCGTCTCAGTCTTGCAAAGGACAGCAGACTCCGAAGCACTCCGAGTCTTTCCAGATCTTAATAGTGCTCCTATCAGGCAAAACTCTGCTTCATTGGGTGAGCTCCTCAGATCTCGTGCAGGACCTCAAGCAAAAACTGGACATTAGGATGGGGATTCCTTCTGCTTCTCAAAGGCTCCTCTTCAAAGGTAAACAGCTTGAAGATCTCTTGCCCCTTTCCTTTTACGACATTCAAGAAATGCTTCCATCATTCTTTCCCTTCGTTTGAGAGGGGGGGCGGCTGGACAGTCATCTTCAGCAGCAGCGTTTTCTTACAAAGATGTTATCCATGCTCAGAAACCCAAGAATTCTGCTGCACCAGCCCAAGCTCCAAAACCTTTTTTGGTGAACAAGCTGGAGGAAACCCCCTCCATTGAAGTAATGCATCCAATGATGGACAGGCAGCTCCAACTGTTTGCCGAATTTGGCATTATTTGCAGGTTCAATGGGCTATGGCCATGCACAGCAGATCTTTATAAATGGGTTCACTCTAACTGGACCAACAACTGCAAGGTTCTCCTCTGTTCAAAAGGTTTCTTCATTGTAGTTTTTGTTGACAGTGAGGATTATCAAAAAGCATTAACTGAGGTCCCCTGGTTTTGGGACTCGGCGGGGCTATTCTTAACCCCTTGGTTCCTAGATTTTGATCCCTCCACAGCTGTCATTACCAAACTCCCCATCTGGGTCAGACTTCCCAACCTCCCGGTTCATTTATGGCACTTTATTGTATTTGAAGGAATCGGTAACACTCTAGGCTGCTTTCTAGCTACAGACACCTCTAGAGGGGAGAAGGGCATCTACACCTTCGCCAGAATCTGCGCAGAAATAGATATGAGTAAAGGATTACCAGATCAGATCATTCTCAAGGTTGGAGACTTCTATTGGACTCAGACCCTGGATTACGAGAACACAGCGTTCCGCCGCAGAAATTGTCATCTCACAGGGCACCTTCATAGATCGTGTCCAGCGATCCCAGCCCAAAAGAAGAAGGTCGTCCCTAAGCCGAAATCCAAAAGCTGGAAGCCTTGTGACCCGCCCCCCATGGATGATTTTAGTTCCAGTTCAGATGAAGAGGAAGTGAATGAGGACGGGATGGATGCTTCGTTTGCACAGGACCCACCCCCAACAGGTCCTGAGGAGTCCATGGCCCCTCCGCTCTCGCAGAAACGATCTCATGAGACCTCTCCTTCGGGCTCAGACAAGGAGATCTCCCCGTCCGCCCAGCTTAGTTTGCAAGTCTTTCCATCCCAGCCGGATCATCTTGGATGGGTCAAAGTTGGTAAGAAGAAAGGTAAAAAGGGCCGAACTGTGGATTCCACCCAAGTTGGGTAGATTCCCTTGCCGAGCTCTTGTCTCCTGGATCGTCTGTTTGTTTCTTGTTAAGCACTGCTCTCTTCATGTCTACTCCTCAAGGCCGAGGTGGATAGTCTATCCTTGCCGGTTGCCCTTTTTCTTTGGGGTCTGTAGGAAGTTCTTTGGTCTAGTTGTCATGATCTCAGCAGAGCTTCGGGCTTTTGTCTGCCCGGGCAGTCCTTTTGTACATTATGTTTTGTTTTCTTAATACAAATGCTTACTTACAAAAAAAAAGATAAAATAAAGAATATAAACTAACAGTTATTTGACCAAAATTACAAAGAAAAATTAAATAAATTAAGAATTAATTGATTGAAGAATAGACCAAATTCTAATAAGCCCAATTCTAATAAGGTCATATTGAAACATTAGAAAGTAAATTAAGAATTAATTAAATAATGGAGTAACTTTTGTTTAGAACTTAATAATAAAACTAATATTACTAAACCAATTTTAAATCAATTTAATCAAGTTTGATTAAGGAGGGGGAGGTTGAAAGATCAGGATCAAATTAATTAAATAGGGAATATAATCTAAGGAATAATATTAAAGAAGACAAAATGAGATTTCAATTTGGAATGATGATAAGATTTATGAAAGAGGGGGTAGGTTGATGAAGTGGAGAAAGGGCCATTAAGGGAGGGAGAGAGGCCAAAAAAAGTTGGGGAGGGGGGTGTGGTGTGTCAATAGGTGAGATGGTAGATGACAGGTTTCCAGGATTGGTTATGTCTGTATCCATCCTCCCTATCAAAGATATTAGGGTTCTTCCCCATTTCGAGGGCTTCTCGAATTATTCGAGAGTTACAGAAAGGAATAGAGGCTAGGAATTTTTATTGATTGAAACAAATTAAGTGCTTAGATTTAAATGAGTGCTCATTGACCATTAACCCCATGCCCTTTCACATCACCACCCATCCCAAAAGTCAGATGTTCTTAAAACCCTCATCACCAAAGCTCTAAAAATATCTAATCCCCAGTTTCTTTCAGCTGAAAAATCCCATATGTTGCAATCTTTCAAAGATGATGGTTATTCCTCTACTCATATCATTAAAGTCTTTCCATCTATTGCTCTCCCTAGGTCCTCTAATTATGGTCCCTCTCCCTCTTATGGCGTGCCTGTGGCCAAGTTACTCTCCCATACATTAAAGGAACCATTGATCTTATAGCAAAGATCTTGGCCAAAAAGAACATTAAAACCGTATTTAAGCCCCATAAAAAACCTCAAGCAATTATTCCAGTCAACCAAATACAATTCATACCCCATGCTAGGATCAAGGGTCTATTAGATTCCCTATTCTTGAGGTAAATCATATACTAGACAAATTTTTCGTCCTTTCAAAGCTCGCCTCAAAGAACACATAGTTGATACCAACCATAACTATATTTCAAAGTCTGTCATCAATGAGCACTCATTTAAGTCCAAGCACTTAATTTGTCTCAATCAATAAAAAATCCTAGACTTTGTTCCTTTCTATAACTCTCGAATTATTCAAGAAGCCCTCAAAGTCAAGAAGAACCTCGATAACTTTAATAGGGAGGATGAATACAAACTTAGCCAATCCTGGAAACCTGTCATATACAATCACACCCATTGATTCTCACCCCCACCCGCCTTGGTGGCCTCTCTCCCACCCTTGGTGGCCTTCGCTCCACTTCATCAACCTCCCCCCTCCCCCATCCCCCTCTTTCATGAATCTTATCATCATTTCCAATTAGACCCAATTGGACCCTCATTTTGTATTCTTTAACCTTATTCCTTAGATTATATTCCCTATTTAATTAATTTGATCCTAGCCTTTCAACCTCCCCCTCCTTAATCAAACTTGGTTAAATTTATTTAAAATTGGTTTAGTAATATTAGTTTTCTTATTAATTTCTAGACAAATTTTACTCCATTATTTAATTAATTCTTAATTTACTTTCTAATGTTTCAATATGACCTTCTTAGGACTCGGCTTATTAGAATTTGGTCTTTCTTCAATCAATTATTACTTAATTTAATTAAATATTTAAATTTCTTTTGTAATTTTGGTCAAATAACCCCGTTTTTAATACTATTTATTTTTTTAAAAATTTATTATAATTATTTAGTTTATATTTATTTATTTATCTTATTTTAAATTTTATTAACTACTTACTTAATTCTATATTCTCTATTTTTGGTCAAATTACCATTTTAATCATTAATTACTTTTTTCTAATTTAACATTTATTTCTAATAATTTTATTTTATATCCCTAAATATCAATTTAACCTTGACCAAAGTTATTCCTCTTTAATATTTATCCCAACACATACTTAGTTTCCTTCTATAAATAGCCTCTTCAACACTCACTTACTCTTAAAGCTCTTTGGTCCTTGATGATGGATGGACTAACCACCCGAAACGTTGGACTAATAAAAAACAGTACACAGTTCACTTCTAGAAATCTCCAACAACATTGCATTTATCATTGTTCAAACATTATGTTAAGATTTACATAAGTATTATGATATTTATGCTTTGTGAACCTTACATATATCATATCATATTTCATATGGGTTCATAATCAAAAAATTTAGTTATTGAAATTTAATAATATGAAAGTTTTTTTTATTAACTTATAATTTGAATTGAGTTTTTTATTAATTAGATAAAATTAAGTAAAAATTTTAAAATTAATTTTTTTATTATGTATAGAGCTTGATTTGCAATAAAATTTTGTTTTTGTATTGATTTAAAATTGGATAAATTTTCTAAGATTATTGTTTCACCATGCAAAAAATTTGAATCATGAATTAATAGGGCTCAAAGAAAAAGCAAACCTTAGCAATCCTACAACCAAGGTTCATTTTCCTTATATTTAAGGAATGTCTACAAGCTTGTTTGTATGTTAAGGAAAATTAACATTAGTGCAACCTTCAAACCCCTTCGCACCTTGTGATCCTCCTTGAGGTCTGTCAAAGACCCCATTGACCCCTCTAACTTGAAATGTGTCTATTTGATCGCATACTCATGCAAGAAATATTACGTGGGTGAAAAGTGGTCATTCTATTAAACATAGATATTAGGAACACTTTGTGGACATCAAATACAATCATTCTCATTCCCCAGCCCTTGTTGAGCATTTTGATAAAACTAAAAATCACATTTGTATTGAGGCCTCTAGTGTCCTCGAAAAAATCGATCATTATCACTTGTTGACGAGCCATAATGTACCGCCAACTCAAAGGGGATATCCTTGATGTAAAATTCCCATTATACTTTACACCGTTCGGGATAAGAGTCCCATCCAGTTTGTGGGCCCAACTACCACCATGGTTGTTTGAAAAGGTTTTCAACGAGATGTGTAAGGTAAAGAAACTTGATAAGACTTCTCATAAAAAACAAGTTAGAACATATTATGCAATAATTTTAGAACAAGATATTAAAAAAAAAATGTATAAACAACTAAAGTAAAAAAACATGAATCTTAAAGAAAGGTAGTATGAAAACTTCAATTAGGATGCATGAATAGGAAAAAAATATATGTCATATATTGTGAATTAGTTCTCAACTGACAACGATCATGGAAGTATAATTCAGCAAACAATCTCAATAATATGTGAGCCTCAAACCAATGAAATAGTTCATTAGTCATCAACACATGAATTGCAATCACATACCATTCGATCACCACAAGATAATTCTTACGATGCTCAAAAATGCATAAGTGAACGTCCTTGTTGTGGCTCAAATAGCTTCTGAAAATTAGCTAAAATATTCAACACACCATTTCACTAAGCATGCATGAGATCCACTAGTGGAATTAAAAACCATCACTTGATCTCTCAAAAGAATGTACTAGCTTTGCTCTACAAAGTGCTCAAAGATTCAAAAAACTAAAGTTCCTACTAACTAGCCATGAGGGTATATTTATACAAAAATGGGGTGAATCTTCACCTTCCGTGACCTTTCGACTTCCCTCATGATTTTTCATTTCTAAATTCTATTATACTCTTAATTTCAAAATAAATTTATTTACAAATTACATGGAAATTAAGAGACGAAATTTCTTTCATGGAAAAAGACTCAAGATGGCCATTTCAGGAGCCTCAACTTGCAGTTCTTGTACCATGTATGTGTACCAGGCCTTCTATTTGGAAGCAACGGATCATACATTTTTTGAAATTTCTCTTTTGAATCTCATATTGCATTTGATAGTATCTAGGAACAAAATCTTTATGTTTGTATGTATCTGACACAAGATCGTTGAGATTTTTGTATGCAATTTTGTCGGCTCCACAATATGTTATGCAATTCCTTCCTTTGTAGGTTCTAAGTTGCCTTGAGCAGTGGCTTGCTTCATTTCATCTAACACCTCACGGATTTCCTGCCAAACTTCTTCTTCAGACCTTATTACTCCTACTACTCCAATGGAGGGTATTTTATGCACCTTAATGACTCCAATTCACTATGTAGCATCTGATATGCATTTATCATTCTATTTGCATGTTTATTTATCTTGTCATGTGATTACAATGACAATGTAATTTCCATGTTGTCCCTTTCCATGTGTATCCTATCTTTTCTTAGTAGTTTTGTTGATGCATCTAGATATTCCATACCCCACCCATATATGTGATCTGTAGCAGTGAAAATCTATTTTATCAACAATCCCTTACCCTTTAGTTCTCCTTGCATTTTTGAAAACGAAGACATTTCTTTATGGAGGATAATCATTTCACCATAAACCTCGTTCATGACTTCTTCCAATTTTTTAATTTATTCTCAGATTGTTGTTGTTAGGTCCCTATAATACTAGTGTATTCCCTCATTTTTATTGTCAATGTAGCCCCCTTATTGTTATTGTTGTGCCCATGTACTCCCCATATTGTTATTATTGTGCCCCATAGAAGCCCACTATTGTTTTTGTTGTTCCCTTACATTATTATTGTTATGTCGACTCTGATTATATTATGACCTCTTAAACTCCCATATATAGAAAGGAGGTTTTATCATTTGAATAATCCAAGATTTTTTTCATTTATGTAATGTAAAGGAGGTTTCCCCCTCGAAGAGGATAATTTTTAATTTGTCGATCTATCTCTTAGTGAGTTGGTTGCATAACATTTGGTATGAGATCTTTGGATTCTAGGGTTTCTCTTATTCAAACAGGTCATCTTGGAATTTTTGGTATAAATTTTTTCTATGAGGCTTCAAAAGCTAAAAAAGTTTACCACGTGGAGCTGAAATCTCATAGAACTTCATGTACAAATTTAAGATCTTAATTCTCTCTATTTTCGAAGATATGCGTTGAGGAAATTAGTGTTTTTGTGGGCTCTTGAATTCTATCTCAAACAGGTGACCTAGGAAAAATCATCATAACTTTTGTTTCAGGCATCAGATTTGAATTCTGTAAAAACTAGCTGAAATTACACGGACTGTAGTTTTTCGTGTAGAAATTTCAGGGCCGAAGGTTGAAATAGTGGCACGTGGCATCCCGTACAACTTCTCTCTACTAAACCAGTCCATAATCAGGTCATCGTGCGATATTTGGCATAACTCTTTCTTGAAGAATCCAATATCGTTCAGACTTATGGTGTTTGAAAGAGGACTCAGAGAGCTATTGTAAGAATAAATTTCAAAACTTCGAGATCCGAAATTACATAGTTACAATTGTTTCAAGATTGAGCTCCTAAAAGTAAGAAAAAGGTGTGTATTTTTTTTTTAATTGCATAACTTTTGTTTGAAAAATCAGTTTGAAGTGATTCAAAGGGAAAAATGAAGCATAGATATCATTGTTTTATTTCAAAATGCCTCAAAGCAAGAAAATGGAAACACCTAGTAAGCAACCAAAAAAATCTACTATGACACATGTAGAAGAGGAAGAAATGCAACATGATATATCAAAATTACAAGACCAAGTGCAACAAATTTCGCTCTCACAAAGAGTAACAAAAAATGAAATGGAAGCTAAGATGGATGGTTTTAAGAATAGTTTAAAATGAGACATGGAAGGTTTTGAAGTATGGTTTAAAAGCGTACATGGAAGGTTTGACAAAGTTGCTACAATAAATGTTTCCCAATGGTGAAAAGGTATTAGATGAAACTCATGATGAGAACAAAAGAAACTTTAATCATGATTTCATGGACTCTAACGTTGGACTGAAGACCCACCATATTCCAAAGATTGATATGAGGAAGTTTGAAGGCAAGGATCCAGTAACATGGATAATATAAATGGAGCAATAGTTTGATCTTCATATTGTGCAACACACAAAAAGGGTACGCATTGCAACTTTATATTTAGAACCCAATCAGTTTGTATGTTATCGATGGCTTTGTTCTTGTAAACGACTTGTCACTTGGTCAATTTTTATGAATGAAATGATAACACATTATGAGGATACAAAGAGCAACACCTTCTTTAGCCAGTTGATAAATCTCCAGCAAAAGGGTTCAATGGCGGAGCACATTGAGGACTTCCAAAAGTTTAATATAAGGGTAAATGATATTCCTAAGGAGCATAGGATTGATGTGTTCATAGGGACTTTAAAGGATAACATCCAACATGAGGTTCACCTTTGGGAACCTGATTCATTGGAGAAGGCATTCGGGTTGGCAAGAAAAATTGAAAGCAAAATTATGGCAACAAGGAAGCCTACCACTCACAACTACAAAGATGGAAGTGTTGCTACCCCTAGCCTTCCACAACCTACAAGGTTGACACCACAACAATTGGAAGAAAAAATAGCAAAAGAGCTTTGCTAAAGTTGTGATAAAAAGAATACATTAAAGGTCATAAGTGTGTTGAGACAAAATTATTTTACATAGATTGTGAAGAGGAGGAAGAAAAGGAACAACAAACTTCAAAACTAGAGGATATACACTAGGAATCAACCCTAGAGAAATAAGAAACAAATCCAACCATATCTTGTAATGCATTGGCAGGAATTACCACTCCTCAACCTCTCAAGACATAAGGACATATCAAGAAGAAAAAGGTAATACTGTTGATTGATTCGGGTAGTACCCCTAATTTTGTTCATTGTAAGATAGCCAAGGAATTGAATTGCTTCCTAGACCCGGCACAAGAGTGTCAAGTGATGGTTGCAAATGGAGGAACTATAAATTGTTCTGGAAAGTGCCATAATATCAAGCTAACTATGGGGGAATATGTATTGAATATTCCAATGCTCTCCATTCCAATGGGTGGTGTTGATGTTGTACTAGGAGTCCAATTGCTACAATCTTTGGGTATGATAGCTTTTAATTTTCAAGAATTTTTCTTGAAATTTTTTTGCGAAGGAAACAAAGTTGAATTAAGGGGTATCGCAAGGAAACCAGGAAATATAATTAGCTCTAATGGCGTGAATAACCTTCTAAATAGAGAGCAATGGGGCGTAGTTGCACAATTATCTTCATTAGAGGTTCAAACAGTGAAATCATCTATTTCTCCAGATCTCCATAAAGTATTGGACAATCATTCCAAGGTATTTGAGGCTCCCAAAGGCCTCTCACCTATTCATGATCATGATCATGCTATTCATTTGATTCCAGGAAATTTTCCTCCAAGCATCAGGCCTTACATATATCCCTATGCCAAAAAGATTGAAATTGAATGTATCGTTTCATAAATGATAGAGGTTGGTATAATTCAACCTAGTCAAAGTTATTTCTCTACTCCAGTAGTATTGGTGCACAAGAAGGATGGATCATGGCACATGCGTCCATATTATAGGGAGCTCAACAAGCTCATTATTAAAGATAAATTTCCCATTCCTGTCATTGATGAATTATTGGATGAATTACATGGAGCAATTTACTTCACCAAGTTGTATCTTCATTCAGGATCTCATCAAATAAGAATGAAGACTAAAGACATTATGAAAATAGCATTTAGAAATCATGAGGGTCATTATGTATTTTTGGTCATGGTATTGGAAGGATAATGTTCAACATGTTAACAGGGTGCTCAAACTATTGGAGGAGAAGAAATTATATGCAAAAACCTTCAAGTGTTTCTTTGGAGTACAAGAGGTGGAATATCTGGATGATATTGTATCTCATGAGGGTGTTGAGGTAGACCCTAACAAAATTAAAGTAATTAAGGAATGGAAAATCCCCACATCCATAAATCATCTACGAGGATTTCTTAGGTTGACAGGGTATTATCGCATGTTTGTTAAGAATTATGGGAGAATAACAACACCTCTAATAACATTACTGAAGAAAGGTGAATTTTCTTGGACTACAGAAGCAACTGAGGCCTTTGCACATCTTAAAGAGGCAATGTGTCAAGCACTAGTCTTAGCTATGCCAGACTTCACAAAAACCTTTATTATGGAATGTGATGCCTCAGGAAATGGAATTGGTGTTGTTTTAATGCAAGAAGGAAGACCCATTTCTTTTGAAAGTCATCCAATAAAAGGAAAGTATTTAAAAGATATTTATGAGAAGTAAATGTTGGTAATACTACATGCACTTAATAAATGGAAACCTTACCTAATGGGAAGACACTTCAAGGTAAAAATGGATCATGATAGTCTTAAATACTTTTTAGAACAAATATTATCTTCAAAAGAGCAGAAAAAATGGGTCACAAAGATGTTCAGTTATGACTTTCAAATCATCTACAAAAAAGGGAATCAAAATGTTGTTGTAGATGCACTCTCAAGAAAGGATGAGGATGTGGAAGCATTTCTTTGTGCCATTTCTAATATCCAACCAGATTGGATAATTGAAGCAAGGGATGAATGGAAGAATGATGAAGAAGTGTGGGCACTCATTCAAAAGTTGCAGTAAGATCCCAATACATCTTATACATTTAGCTGTAAAAATGATTCATTATGGTACAAAGATTGCTTATACCTTTGTAATAATTCCCAACTAAAACAAAAGATTCTTCTGGAATTTCACACCTCGCCCTTAGGAGGGCACTTAGGATTTTTAAAAACTTACCACAGGGCTAAGAAGGAATTTTTTTGGATGGCCTTATATCTGATATTCAAAGGTTTGTGGTGGAATGTTTGGTTTTCCAACAAAATAAAGTTGAGACAATTAAGACCCCGAGTCTGTTACAACCTTTATCCATTCCAAGGAAACATTGGGAGGAGGTTTCAATGGATTTTATCACAGGTTTACCCAAGTCCAAAGGAAAGAGTTTCATCATGGTGGTAGTTGATAGACTTACCAAGTATGCACACTTTTGTGCATTATCTCATCCATTTAAAGCCAATACATTTGTTACTTCATTCATGGAAACAATTCAAAAGCTACATGGAAACCCAAAGATTATTGTAAGTGACAGAGATCCCATTTTCACTAGAAATTTCAATCGGAAATATTTTCTTGTATAGGTACTCAATTAGCTCATAACTCATCTTATCATCCTCAATCTAATGGGAAAACTGAGATAGTGAACAAATGTTTGGAAGGATATCTTTGTTGCTTTGTATCTGATAAACAGACACAATGGGTCAAGTGGTTACCTCTTATTGAATGGTGGTATAACACTTCCTTCCATACTACAACAAAAATTACCCCATTTATGGCACTTTATGGATATCATCCATCGTCCATCACATCATCTTTAAGAGAAAATTCTAAGGTTCAAGTGGTGGAAGATCACATCGAGCAGCAACAACAATTTCTCCAACTCTTAAAGGATAACCTCACTTTGGTGCAGAATAGAATGAAATAATAGGCATATCAACATCGCAGCAAAAGAATTATGTAGGCAATTGGGTATTTTTATGACTACAACCATACAAACAATTGTCCCTCAAGCAAGATAAGAAGGATGATAAATTATCACCAAATTATTATGGTCCTTACAAGGTGTTGCAAAGGATTGGTACTATGGCATACAAATTGGAGCTTCCCGCATCTTCCCAAGTGCACCCAATTTTCGATGTTTCATGATTAAATAAGGTTATAGGTGACAAGCTCCCAATTCAAACAATATTGCTAGAACTTGACGAGGAACGAAAATACATATTGGAACCTGAAGCAGTTACGGAAACAAGAACTTGACAGCTACAAAATCGATCAATTTTAGAGTATCTCATCAAGTGGAAGAACTTACCCACTGAAGATTCCACATGGGAGGATGAGAATTTTATACAGAAGCATCCAGAACTACTCAAGCGTTGAGGAAACAATTTTTTTGAAGGAGAGCGGCATGTTAGGTCCCTATAATACTAGTATATTCCCTCATTGTTATTGTCAATGTATCCCCCTTATTGTTATTTTTGTACCTGTGTAGTCCCCATATTGTTATTATTGTGCCCCATAGAAGCCCTATATTGTTATTGTTGTGCCCTTACATTATTATTTTTATGTCGGCTCTGATTATATTGTGACCCCTTAGACTCCTATATATAGAAAGGAGGTTTTATCATTTGAATCATCCAATAATTATTCATTTATGTAATCTAAAGGAGGTTTCTCCCTCGAAGAGGATAAATTTCAATTCACCAATCTATCTATTTGTGATTTGGTTGCATAACAGTTGTCTGAAAATCTTATTTTGTGGGAACTTGCGGTTGACAAAGTCTGGATTTCTGCATGTAGTTTGTCAATCTCATGTTATGAAGTAGCCAAGTTATATTTTAATTCATTTACTTCATTTACTTCATTTACTAAATGTTCCACATTCTTATGAAAAGCAACAGATAAGACGGATCTGACAGAAGCTATTGCGACGAGGTTTACCATGGTTTCCATCATTATGTGCCTCTCTATAGTGACTGATATTGACTTGCCTAGCTATCTTGCCAAGAATTTCCGCCTCAATTGAAATATTTTGTTCTTGAATTAACTAAGTCTTAAAACTTGAAATATCCAATACTCAATCTTCTTCTTTAAACATGACTCCCATTTCTCCAAGTGGCAAATGCCCACTAGTGATAGGTGTTGGAGGAGTGACATCTAGATTAGGCATTATAATCTCTACTTCCTCTGCCTCTTTTTTTGCTAGCTCTTTGGAGATTCTTTCTTCTTCAAGTTTCTAGGATAATTATTCTTCTTCCCTTTTCTTGATTTCTTCTTCTTGTTTTCTCTTTACTTCTCCTTCTTTTTTCTTCATTTCCTTCTCTTATTATCTCTTTGCTTCCTCTTCATTTTTCCTCCTGGCAACCTCTAACTTTTTCTTTCTTTCTGCCTCTTTTTTTTCTTCTTCTTCTTTTCGCTTAGTCGCCTCTTCCTCGGCTTTCTTTTTAAATTCTTCCTCCTCTACTTTATTTTTTGTTGCCTCTTCCTCGGCTTACCTTTTGGATTCTTCCTCTTCTACTCATGTCTTCACTTCTTGTTCAACCTTTTGTTTCTTTATCCTTTATTTCCTTACAGGTTATTGTACTTGCTTCCTCTGAAATGTGGTTTCTTCTCTTCTGTGTCCATACTTTGAAGGTTTTTCTTATTCTATCTCTTGATTGTTAGTAGGCTTAGTGGGGTTGATTCCTAGGGTTGCCTGAAATGTTTTAGTAGCATTGAAGAAGTTTTTCATTTTATCTTCATCTGCATCAATACTTGGAGTATATGACAAACCATATTTGATTAGCTTGCAATGTTGGGCATAAATATATCTTAAATTGTATATGTGGAAGCTAAGTTCGCCAAACCTGAAATGTTCTAATTCCTTTGCTTTTGCTTCTGCCTCTTTGAAATTTTTCATATAATAAGCTCCTATACACAATAGGAAAGTAGGCCATGAAGCTTCATTCACCTATACCAGTGTGTCGGTCAATCTTGTAGTAAGTTGATATGCCACCTCTTGCAACATTATTTTGTAACTGAAAAACATAGGTAATTGATGAGGGGACTTCTAAGCTCCAAATACTCTTATGTACATTGCATCCTTGGGAGTAAACCAATCAACAATATCATGTAACAACATCCTTGCCTTGTCTGACATGCAAGGTGGCTTCGCATCAAAGAGCTTATGGTATATCGAGGAGATAAAATGTGATCATACATCCCCCTACATATTATGTCCCAGAAGTGTTTACAATATGTGAATGGGTGGGCTCTCTGTAGCAAAGGTACACTTCTAACTTGGTGCCTCAAAATGTTGATCTCAAGCATATGGCATCAAGTGAATATGATGCCATATAGAATTCTAATAGCTCTGCTCTGGATGCTTTCTTTTCTCTTTTAATATTAGCTTAGATTGATGATGCCAGGATGTTTTCCCAATTGAAAAATAGTTCCTTCTATGGCACAAGTGTACACTGTTAGCGCTTGAAATTTCACCTAGGCTGAGATAGACAAATCTCAAGGCTACATCAAACCATTCAGCCTCGTAGCTAGCCCTACGAGGCAGGAGAAGGCTCTCTCCGGTCAAACTCGGTGGATTTTTCAATAGGATGAGCTGACCCAATTAGGAACATTGATATTAGGCTAGTGAACTGATAAAGAGGGTTGATTTAAAATTTTTGGGGTTTTTGGTGGCAATTGGAGGGAGTGCAATTCAGGGTGCCGGGATTGAGCTCAGTTTTTGCAGGTGGGTCTTTGGGGCAAGGTAGGAGTTTGTGCTGATGCCTTTAGCTGAGATGAATGATCAAGGAAGAAAAAGAGAAGCTAAAGAGGGCAAACAATGACTTTAATCCTCTCTAGACAGTGGAAAACATAAATATTAAACAAAATTGAAAGCTGAGCATGGCATGCATGAATTCAAACTTTATCACTTCTTTTGTTTAATAAGCTGCAGTAAAGAAAGATATGGAACACATAAAACACACTTACAATTACAATAAGAGAACACACCATCAACACAAGAGTCCACAAGAATCCCAATGATGTCTGCAAAACCCTGGTCTTCCTTTTCCTCAAATTGCAAAGATACAAGTGAAATATACAATAGAAGCTTCTCCCTCAAGAGTCCAACCATGAAAATGAGTAAGAGAAGGCATAATATAGAAGATATAACTCCTTTCCCCACCTATAGGGGTCGAGCTCAGCTTCCTAGGAGCTGTTTCAACTAATTCTAAACTAATCACTAGATAATAGGCAGTCAAAACAACTTGCCTCTAAAACTTAGGAAACCTATCCATGCATTAAATATTTACCATTTACATCAAGGAAACTTCTAGAAGTGTTCAAGGAGAGTAAAAGTATCTAAGTGCCATGAAAATTACACAAAAATCCATCATTTACATGCCTCAAAAGTCAACAAAAGTAAAAACAGTGTTTTGCTGGCCGAACTGGTCAAAA
>APFE031113149.1:18305-91376 GCA_000404065.3 Pinus taeda
AGCAAAGCCAAGAAGGGAACAAGGACCAACTCCTCCATCAGTTTTATGGCATGCCTAACGGGATGCAAAACTGACAGTGATGAGACACCTACCTATGCATAATGCAAAGAGATTTTGATCACCGATGGAGGGCTCAAGACCGACACTAACATACACCATGGGCACCCAGTTATCCTCAAATAACTTTGCGTCTAGTCTCCCATAAATCCTACAACATATGGTTTCCAAAATTTGATAAGCTTTCCCCAACATCTTCGTTTTGTAAATTTCAATGGTCCAATATCTAAACTTGCCAAGCTCCTCCCACCAAGATTTAAGGATGTCCTTAGGGAACCCACAATACCATTTTTCACCATGAACCAAACAGTGTCTTGACATCTTAGAAATATTGAAAAACAACAGATGATGTGAATGTTTCTATTGTGACACCATGGACATTCTTTATTGTCATATCTTTCTCACTAGTTCACTAAATGATCCACTCAATTGTTTCATTGCATGGTAGAATGGGCAGATGTGATGATATATTGTGAAACAATGACTTCTTGATATTAATATATACTTCATGGTCCTCTTCTTCCTCAAGAACTTATTTCCTGGAGAGAATTTGATATATTTCTACCCAAGTCATGGGTACTGATTTGTTTACATAATAGATAGTGTTTGTATAGATAGACACTTTGATTAATCAAGGTGGATCCTTAATGGCCCAAAAACAAGATTCCTTAGAATTTATTACAACTGAGACCAGATCAAAGAGTTGGTCGTAAGCTTTCCAATGGCATAGACAGTACCTCAATCCAACTTTGATGTGAAAGTTATGCCAGTCAAATTTTTGGTCAACCAAGCACAAGGAACAAAAATAATATATGCTCTATATAAATTTTGTCACTACTAAGATGAGTAGTCCAGCTAAATTCACAGACAAATTTAGCAGGCATTTGCTAAATCTGGCAGTGGTTTTAACAGGGGGCTAACTTTGGAAAAATCGCCAAATCTGGAAGAACCCCACTAATCTTGGAGTCAAGTTGAAGGGACAGTAGTGTGGGGCCACGTGGCCTAATCAGATGGTGCCACGTGGCACCCATGGGGGCGGCTAAATTTTCCCCTGACCCAACCAAACTTAGAAGTGGATAGTTTATCAGCAGCTTGGTTTTAAACTAAATATATATCGCAAACGTGTCCCAAGGCAAACAGTAAGAAATGTAACCAATGATCAACCGACCGCCAACCCACACCATGTTAAATTGGTGAATTTTTCAGTGGTTTGTACAATAATGTGGTTGGTGAGCCACCCAATTTGGAGGACCCACCAAACCAAACCCAAAAAAAGGGTGATGGTTTATATGGCGGCTAGCGATTGTTATAACAACCAAACCATACATATCAAATGGTTATATCGACCAGTGACAAATCATTTCAAACTATTTGGTTATTGTTTATTATAACATTGGGTCGACAAGGTTGGAACCGGTGATCACCCCACCACCCAAGGTCCAAACAGTTATGTGCCAACAAATGTGCCTAGTTGGGTAGCTTTGAAAGTTTTGTCCACACATATTTTTTAAAAACACCACTATTCATTCATTTAGACAGAGGGGGTTGGACGAGGGAGGGGAACGTCGAGTGATGGAACGATGCATGGGTCATGGAACCGTGACAGTGTTGAACCATGATGCACCAAGAACCAAGAGGCGGAACCTTGCAGTATGTTTTTCGAGACAGGGAGTATTTTATAGGAATCTTCCTTTTTGATGTTGTTATGGAATATTGAAGATTCCCTAGGGGGTCCAAGGATAAAAAAGGCGGAATATAGCCAAATTTTTACTCAAAATAACCAGAATCTCACAAGGATTGCAATGGTGAAGTCTGTTTTTGCATTTGAGCAGCAGATTTTAGGGGTCATGGCAGAAAAAACACCTTTTCCATTATTTGTTGGGCATGAAGTTCAAGACAGTAATGCACCTTTCAAAAGTGATCATGTTTACAGTGAAAAGTATCAGGAGTATGAGATGGACCTATTGGTGCTCCTATTGTTGTGTTTTGAGCAGTCAAATCTAAAGTCACTCCTAGGATTGGAGGCATAATGTTGTATTTTTCCATGTACTTGCCTTTATTTTTTACGAGATGAATGAAGTGGCCTACCCACTATTAAAGATGGGCTTGGAGACGTAGTCAACATTGGATAAATTATGTTATCAAGATTTCTTGTGCATTTTCTTTATGGTCTCATTTATGTTGCTTCTTCCTTAAGTGTTTGCATACATGGTTCTTTCACGCAATTATGAAAACATCAATGAAGTAAAGATCTCGAATCAATTTTGGTATCAAATCGATCTTCTTATTGATGTGAATTGTGAGTGTTAATGATAACCAAAGATTGTAATTGTAATACAAAGAAGGAAAATTGAGAATGACAAAGCTTCCCGTCAAGATTTCTACAGGATGGCAGACGTGGTAGACAAATTGTTTGCAGATTATGAGAAGAGAATAGAAAGAAGAGAAGAATAAAGAGAAAGCAGAGAACAATGCTTCAATAAATCAAGAAAACATAGGAGAACATATTGAACCTCCATCTTCATCTTCAAGTGAATGTTCTTCTTCTTCATCTCATTCTCATTACTTAAGGCTCCAAGAACTTAAGGAGATAAACCGGAGCATTCAAGCAAATATTGCTACAAGAAGCAGAAGACGATAAGCAGGGATTGCAGCTTCAGCTATAAGCCATAGAAGAGGCCTTAGAAAGGTTGAAGTGTAATGAAGTCATAGTGAAGCCATCATCACCCACTTCAGAATCAGAAACTAAGGTAAACAATGTCAATGATTCTTCAGTTTCATGTTCTCGTTTTTTTTTTTTTTTTCTGCGTAAGACTATGCTAATTATATTACAAAAAACTGAAAGTTTACATCCAAATTACAAAAGGCCGAGGCCTTGTATCTCCGTGGAGATTTCTCATGACTTTCTGTCAAAATGACCATTCCTTTCCTGCTTGCCAAACCGACCTAAAACCGACACAGTAGGCATTTCAGCCAACACATTGGACAATTGACACAGAGGACACGTAGACTGTCATAATCGACTCATAGTAAGATCGACACATAGACTTACAATGACACAGGGACTGATATGGACACATAGACACTCTGATATGCCGACACATGGAAAGAGACAGAGAAAGGATGAACAGAGAACCGAGAGGGCGGAGAGATTGCAGCGTTATTCTTCATCTGTCTCATACGGCTCGTCCTCCTTCGCGAACTGTTGTTCTTTCTTGCCTTCCGCCTTCGCTGGTTGAGTTCCTCCCTGGGCAGGCGGCATTGTCGAAGTTCCAGCTTCCTCTGTATGAGGAGGTGGCCGAAAATCCACCCTAGGCACCTCCATATCCACCCTGGGTATCGTCAGCCCTTCCCGTGGCCTGCGAAAATCACTGCAGTGCTCAACAGTGACGGACACGATCAGCGTGTTGTTCTCCAAAGTGCAGGGTATGCGATATTTGATCGCAGGATGTTCCAAATGCCCACAGTCCAGGGGTTCTCCGCTTCCTTGGCCAGTTTGCCGACTGATGGGTCGACGCGAGCTGCTGCCAGGGACCTGAGGGATGTCAACAGAGGAAGCGGGTGAAGTGGCTATCCTCTGTGTTGCAGGACGGCCCCGCGAACCGCCTCTGCCCCTCGAACTTCCTCTGCGCCCACCAGACATTCCGAATACTCTCACCTGAACCTCTGCTAAGATCCTGTGCCTGGCCAGAGTGTGCTCTGTAACCCTCAGGAACTGCTCAGGTATCTGCGCATTGTGCGGGAGAACAACGCTCTTATGGAGCGCCATGATCCGCTGTCCTGGACACGCATTGAATGGCGCCTGAACCCTGGCTGCCTTCCCCCAGAATGTCCCTGTCTTCATAAATTCGCTTGAGGCCGAACGGTCTTTCACCTCAGTCGAGCTCCTCTGCACGTTAATTGTCCTGGCCTGGTGGTGTGTGGTGGCTTGTCCGGGCTGACATCTGCCCATGTGACTCGCCACCCGCCATTCACGCCACGTGATCACCCGCATCCGGGGAGTTTCATGTTCTCGTTATGATTATGATTTTGGTGCATTTGAAAGACACTCTAAAGTTGTAGAAAAAAGGGAGTCTTAATTAATGCAGGTTGAGGCTACATCATACCATCCTAATAATCATGATTGTCGGTCATATCCAAAGGGGGGTTAGAATTTCAAAGGAAGAACTAAGTCAAGTTTGCCTCGCCAGAGCCACACTAGAGACAACCATTCAAGAAATAAGCTCAAGAAAGTTTGGAGGAGGAAAAACCATTGCATCCTTTGCAATAAGAGTGGACATCAGATATCCACATGTTGGAAGCTCCATCAATAGATACGCCCAAAGAAGGACAGGGAGCATATGAAAGCATTTTTTAAGGAACTAACAAATGAAGTAGTTCAACAAGGAATCCAACTATAGGATGAAATCCCATTAGCCTGGTTAAGTAAGGGATGGGTAGCCTTTTTAAGTGTTGAGAATGGCCTCCATTGTAAATCACATGTTGTGAAAATGTTTGTAAAAGTGATAAGATGTATAACATCGCTTATGAATGCAACATGGTGATATTTTGTCCCTTTAGTTGAATAGCAAAGGGTATGGGTTATGTTGTAAACTTGACCATGAATGTGCTTTAAACTCTTGGCAAGTATGGCATTGCTTGGGACATTGCAAGTTGGACATGTATTGGCAGCTACATATTTACATATGGATACAGGTGTTGGTTTCATCACTTCTGGCTCCGAAGTACAAATGTGAAGGAGAAGAAAGTGTGGCCTGTTAGAGACATTTGTTAGGCATATCAAGGTTGCAATATTGTTTATATTTTTAGAGGACCAAAATTATTTCAGTGGGGAAGAATGATCCAAGTGGATCCCTAATGGCCCAAAAACCAAATTCCTTGGATTGTAATAAAAGCAAGGCCAGATCTAAGAGCTCCTCGCAAGATTTCCAATAGCGCAGATGACACCTTAATCTGACTTTGTACGTGAAGTTACACCCAATCAAAGTTGTGGTCAATCAGGCAGAAGGACCTAAAATTAGTTATGCTTGAAATAAATTTGGTCACTACTAAATTAGGCATTCCGGCCAAATTCACATACAAATTTGGCAAGCCTTTGTTAAATCTGGAGGGGGTTTTAGCAGCGCGCTAACTTTGGTGGAACCACCAAATCTGGCATAACCCCGCTAAACTTGGAGAAAAGTTGAAGGGCCAATAGTGTGGGGCCACATGGCCCAATCGAATGGTGGCATGTGGCACCCAAAGAGCATCCAAATTAGGCCCCCGCCCAACCAAACTTAGCAGTGGATAGTTTGTCGGTGGTATGGTTTTAAACTAAATATATATATAGAAAACAAGTTTTGAGGTCAGCAGTAAGAAATGTAACCGACGGTCAACCAACTACCAACCCACACCATGTTAAACGGGCGAATATTTGGGTGATTTGTTCAGTAATGTGGTTAGCGGGCCACCCAAGTTCGCTAACCTACCAAACCAAACCAAAAAAAATGGCAACAGTTTATATGGCGGTTAGCTATTGTTATAACAGTCAAACCATACATATCACATGGTTATACCGCCCAGCGGGAAATCATTTCAAATGGTTCAGTTATTGTTTTTTATAAAACAGGGTAGGCGAGGTTGGAATCGATGACCACCCCACCGCCCAAAGTCCAAACAGTTACGTGCCAACAAACGGGCCGAGTTGGGCAGCTTTGAAAGTTCCACTGGCACATATTATTTAAAAACACCACTATTCATTCATTCAGATGGAGGGGGTCGGACGGGGGAGTGGAATGTCGAGCGACATAATAGTGCATGTCATCGCGGAACTATGATAATTTGAAACCGTGAAGAATTGGGAACCAGGAGGAAAGACCTTATGACACGTTCTTTGAGATAGGTAATATTCTATAGGAATATTTTATGGGAATATTCTAGGAATATTCCTTTTTATGCTACTATGGAATCTTGAATATTCCCTAGGGGGCTAGGGATGACAATTTGCAGAATGTAATTAATATTATACTCAAATTAACCAGAACTTTTCAAGGATCACAATGGTGCAGTATTTTTTTTCATTTGAGCAATGGATTTCATGGACCATGGCATAAAACCACCTTTTCCATTAATTGTTGGGCACAGAGTTCGAGATAGAAATGCATCTTTTAGAAGTGGGTCATGTTTACAGTCAAAAATCGCAGGAGGACTAGACAAACCTGCTAGTTCTATAATTATTGTGTTTTGAGTAGTCGAATTTCAAATCACTCCCGGGATTGAAGGTATAATGATGTATTTTACCTTGTACTTTCCCTTCTTTTTTATGAGATGAATGAAGCGACCTCCCCACTATTAAAGAAGGACCCAAAGACATAGACCACACTAGAAGAACTATGTTATCGAGATTTTGTCTACATTGTATTTAAGTGTCTCCATACATGGTTTTTACGTGCTCTTTCATATAATTTTGAAAACATCAATGAAGTAAAGATCCCGGATTATTCACAAAAGGGAGTTTCCACATCTTGTTCAATACTACTTTTTGTTATCTCCTTTCCATGCCTTTTACTAGTTAGTGGAGCCATATCTCTTGCTAACAAGGAGATGTTGAAACAATCAAGATCAACCATACCTAAAAATTTAAAATACATTCATGGCAACATAAAATGTTAAGCAAAAATCACAAATATCATTCATTGTTTATCATGTGTCGCAAACTATGAAATTACAATGTGATACGCCTTAGTCGCAAATTGTAGAGATAAAATGTGATAAGGGAAACACTACATAAAGGGAAGGCTTAGTCATTTACTGTTAGGTCATGTTCCAACAAGGGAAAAACTTAGTCACAAACAACAGAGATAGCTTGCAATTAGGGAAAACAATGTGGCAAAAGGCTTAGTCGTGAACTGTTGGAAGAAGTTGCGACAAGGGAAAAACTTAGTCGCAAACTATAGAGATAGTCCGCGATTAGGGAAAACAACGCGGTAAAAGGGTTATTTTTTATCTGCAAAGGTAGTTTTCATGTAAAGGATGATGTGGTCACAAAAATGGCTTAGTTGCAATCTTTAAGAGGTAAGATGTGATAAGGAAAAGACTTGATGCCATTGGTAGGACAGAAGCTAAGTCACGAAAATCAATGTTATGGATGTACAATTGTCACGAGGGAAGGGCTAAAATGGCAAGCTGATGAAAACATCGTCGTTGCAGGAAAGCGAAAGGTTTTTTGAGACCACAACTCTGAGTTTGCAGACTTGGTATATTTTTGAAATTTGGCTAAGTATGGATGAGGAAATAATAGGTTGCGAGAAAATAGCATGGATGAAAGGGAAGACTCTAAGGGTATATATTAATTTAGGGTCAATAAGACAAAGTGTTGGGAAGGTGAAATGAGTAAGGTAAATGAAGCGATAGAATACGAAAAGGTAAATCACGAATTAAGAAGGGAGGGTGCGACAACTTACCTAGATCCCAATGCTCTTGTCACATTCATAAGTTGTATAATTAAACCACGGTTATTGTGAACTCTTGAAACTATGAATTTCCAAACTCAAAACAAAAGTCATTGTGAAAATGAATTGGGGGGTGACCTCTTTATATACTTTTTGCCACACGCACGATGGTATTGGAACATTTAATGCACTATTGCATGCAAATTTGCGACAACTAGTAAGGTGGTGCAAGGGATTTTATGTAGTTGCATTTTCACGATGTAAGGCGTGATTGCACAGATTGAATTATGAGAAGGCAAGCTTAGTCAAAGTTTTGCACCTTAAAGTGTGATTGAATAAGTTAGCTTGTGAAATTGTGCCCTTATCGCAAATCTAATATTCAATATCCCAATAGTGAATAGTCACGAAATTTTGCGACGGATCCTTTTGGTAAAAACATAAACAAGTAAAAGGGGTTCAGAAAAAATAAAACATAGTTTTCACCTTTTTTGATTGAAAGAGGGGGACCCTAATTTTTTTTACATGCTGAAAATTTGGGGGTTGTTGTAGCACCTACGACATCACCATATAAAATGCAGGGAAGCCACTGAAATCAAAAAGTGGGCTAACAATCTAAATAGGGGTGATGGAGAAAGAATGAGAAAAATTTGGATTCTAGCTTGTACCTCCAAGCTTGTTTCATTTTGATTTTGATTTTTTCGTTGTTGTGTCCTCTTCCCTGTTTGTCCCCTTGGTTTTTCCACCTTTTACTCCCTTTTCTGAGTTGAGGTTTTAATTAGTTATTTTCTTAATACCCTTTTAATTGTTCTTGAATGTACCCTTTAAGATTTTATCTTTGATCTTTTAACCTTCATGTAATTCCCCTAACTCTTTTGATTTTTAGATTTTCTTAAGTTTTTACTATTTTAACCTTACATTTTTCTTGATGATTTAATTTTGTTTAGTTACTTTTATTGCTTGCACTTATGTCTCTTAATGAAAATTACCCCTTTCCCTCCTTATTATTGCTTACCCTCTCTTTAACACTAACCCTCGTTATAATAAGTATCATTATTATTATTTATTAAACGTATGATTATTCTGACTACTTAGGTCTCTTAATGAAAATTACCCCTTTCCCTCCTTATTATTACTTAGCCCCTCTTTAACACTAACCCTCATTATAATAAGTATCATTATTATTATTTATTAAACGTATGATTATCGTGACTTTTTGTTTATCTTTTGATTGAGTATACTATTTTATTTTGAATATTTTATATTAATTTCCCTAGTATTCTCCTTTTATTAACATTAATATTGTTCATAATGTTAATCTCTTCTTCTTCTTTTCTTTGTTTTTTTTATTATTATTTATTTTAGGGTTGATAATACCTCATATTAATTATTAAAATTATTTTATTGTCTTTTTTATTATATCTTTAAAGCCTTCATTTTTTCTTTAATTTTTTATTTTTCTTTGGGTATTATGCTTTTTATGATTTTTTTCTATAAATTACTATTAATTATTATTTTTAAGTTCTAGAATTTTTTTAGCTTTTGTTTTTGTTGTGGTTTTACTTTTAGCCTCTCATCGATCATATTTTATTTTTTTACTCCTTGATATGTTTCCATTATTCTAGGATCCCTCTCCACGGCTTGATTAGATTTTCTTTATTATTATTTTTTCACCTTGATGATGAACCTCATTTGAAGGTTTGAAATGTTAGCACATCAAATTCTCAATGTGATGGATCATGAAGATAAAACTCAAATCATTTCTCATCACAAAAACCTTATTTCTGAAACAATAGAATGTTGTTGATGTCTAATTTTTTTAATAGAATCTTATAAGGTTTGTGATTAGAAAGATGATATATTTGGTATGAGAATAGTTTACTCTATAACCATGAAAAATGATTCACATGATGTGTGAATGGCCCCTATGAATATTTCTGAAGTCTTATATCATGTGATGCTTGTCACTTCTTTCATTGTTTCATCCCCCATTTCTCCATTTCTCCTTCGCCTTATCTCCTACACTTCCATTACCACACAATTTATTTTGATTTCAACATCAACAATGGCTATTATCCTTATCTCTTCTTATGTTTGAAAATTCGTTGTGTAGACATTAATAAGCTTACTTACGAGGATCTTGACGTATCCATTCTAACTTACATCTCAACTATGAATCTGTGTGGCATTATTACAAGACTAATATAATACACAATGTGGAGATATCAAAGAACATCAATTAAATATTATTTAAATATCAACAAAAAAGTATTATGATTTTTATTCAAATTCAAATTTCATTTATAATTTATTACTAAAACTCAAAAAAATTAATAAAATTAAAAAACTTACCTCCCCCCACACACACGTATATACATATACAAAGCTTCACATCCAAATATCTTTCCCACAAGCTTTTGCTAAATTGTAGTTATAACATTTACCTAAAACATATTATGAATGTTAAACTATATCATATATATAGTGTGTTGTTAAATTGTTATTATTTTGAAATATCTTGTTCTAAGTTCACAATGTTGATATTGTTATGTCTAATTGTTCGTAAAAAATATTATACTATAGAGAAAGTCATTTTACAAAGTTTTATTTAAGGTTTTATGTTGGTAATAATTAATGATTATTAATGTTGTATGGTGGATTTCGAGTACGGATTTTTTGTTGCAACAACTAGGGTTCATCCCTAGTCGGTCATCTCTCCTCCCTCTCTCTTAGAATTTTGCAGATGGCAGACTCCTCTTCTGCTACAATATATATTCTCCCCTCTCTATCCATTGAAGAACCTAGTATTTTCTCAAATTTTCTGGAATCCATGGCAGTGGGAACCTCGAACTCAACTACAATTTCACCCTTTGTTGCAAGCTTGTCTTCTGCATTGGCTTCCACAGTGGCTAGAAACAATAACATGTTTATTGATAAGGGTAAAGTTGCATTTTCCAAGAATGTTCTCTCCTCTCCAAACTTCTTATCCACCCCAACTCCCATGGTAGCAAATTGCCTAAAATTGACCACTACGTCAGGGATGAACCTACCCTTCTCCATGGCAGGCTCAATTTTTCCCTCTGCTTCAAGAAAATTTGCAGGGAAGTATGTGGCATCTCCTTTAAATCCATCCTCTGCTACCATGGCGGCAAGCTTGATCTCACTCTCTGTTATAAAAAAGTTGTAGTTAGTGTCGTTCTTTCCTCAACCCCATCTTTTTGTGATGTTGTGAAATCTGAAATTGGCCCCTCTTTGTCAAGGTTGTTAGTTCATGAAGCCCCATCAATATAGGTTCCTTTGGGGTTTGAAACATTTAGAGAGGAAAAGTTATTCTCAGAGGTAGGTTTAATATGCAGATTCAATGGTCTATAGTTGTGTTTAGTAGATTTGCACTCATGGATATGAACATAGGAAACCTCTTATTTCAAAAGAGTTGAATATATATCCTTTGGCCAAAGTGTTTTTTGTAACAATTTTCCACAAAGTTGAAGATCAGGAACTGATATATGATTTTTGTCAATGGTTTTGGAGAAGTGCAGGGTTATCTATGCAATATTTGTACCCCTCTTTTGACCCCCTATCAGCTTAAATTTCTACCACTCCATATTGGATAATACTTCCTAATTTCCCTATGCATATGTGGAATCTTGCATCATTGAAATTTATAGGAAATGATTTAATAAGATTTTGTCATGGAATTGATGATACAAAACAGTACTTCGAACCCACATATTCTCGCATTTGTGTGGAGATGGACTTTATCAAAGGATTTCCTACAAAAATTAAGCTGGTAGGGCTAGATTATCTATGGGTACAAAAGCTAGATTATGAAAATATATCTCTTAATTGTAGAGCTTGTTGTGAAACAAGGAACTCCCTCAAAAATTTTCCTGGAGCTCGGAAGATCAAAGCTAGGAAAAACAGTCGCAAACCAATCTAGTGGGAAGGTGCCAACTTATAACATTACATGATCATTAAGGATGAATCCCCCACCAGATCTTAGTAATGAGGCAAATTAGCAAGAGGACAAAATGTAACACACCCCCTTACCTTACTAGTGCGAGGTGGTTACTAGGTTTACATGAGTCTCACAGTGCAGTTGAGAGAATGGCACTTAGAGGACACACAGAGAGGCATGGTGATCCAACCACAACACATCGACACATGGGAACCATGTCAAGAACCAAATTCCATCTCAAGCGAGCGAGGTAACTGCTAGATCGAGTGTTCACCTTTCTCTTGGATGGATGGTTACGCTTGCATGGTACCAATGGACTACTCTTTTGAGAAGATCTTATTATTTGTGTTAATCCCACGTTTCGGTGACGAAACATGCTTTAAGGGGGGTGGAATGTAGTATACCTAGGGGTGGATAATATGTGGTACATAGGGGTGTACGCAAGGGCTTAATGTGATGTAAAAAGGGGACCAAAATTAGTTAGTTTGGTAAATAAAGCTAGTAAATCGTTACCTGCATTAATGATGATTGTAAGTGGTTGAACCTCATTATTAAAAGGGGCCACAATTATTTAGCTTAGTTAAGGATTATGAATAAATGAGCGAAAGCTAATAAATAAAGTGGTTAACCTGTATTATGGAAGGGGCCACAAGTAGTTAGGGTTGTTAGGGTTTCGGATCTTACAATTAGTTAGTTTAGTAAATATATATCATAAGTGGTTACCCGCATTAATGATGATTGTATGTGGTTGATCCTCATTATAAAAAGGGACCACAATTTGTTAGTTTAGTTAAGGATGATGAATAAATGAGACATGGCTAATAAATAAAGTGGTTAACCTGCATTATGGAAGGGACCACAAATAGTTAGGGTTGTTAGGGTTTTAGATCTTACAATTAGTTAGTTTAGTAAATAAAGCATGTAAGTGGTTAACCACATTAATGATAATTGTAAGTGTTTGACCCTCATTATAAAAAGTCACCACAATTAGTTAGTTTAGTTAAGGATGATGGAAAAACAGGCCATAGCTAATAAATAAAGTGGTTAACCCACATTATGGAAGGGACCACAAGTAGTTAGGGTTGTTAGGGTTTTAGATCTTAGAACATTATATATAGTTAAAGATAGGAAGGGAAGTGATGTCAAATATTGTTTATATTAATAAGCATATGGCTTGTGGAGTATTCTCCTTCCTTAATGAGTATGTGTATGGTGTTACCCTACCTCAAGCGTTTTATATTAATAAAGAAGCATTTATATTGTTACTTCTCGATTGAATCTTGGAATTATTGTTGTCATAGATTTTAATATACTCGTAAGTATACAACAAGTGGCATCAGAGTTATTTCCTTAGCAAAGTGGGGATAATTTTTTATTCTTTTTGCAAATATTTTCTTTTTTGGGAAAATAGTGGGCAACGAGTTTGGATATCATATATGGAAATTTTGGTGCAAAAATTTAAAAAATAATTGCAGATCATAATTCCTCTCAAAAAATACGCAATTAAAAAAAAATCGTCTGAATCAGAGTCCGGAGTGAGAAGATCTGGCTACTTTAAAATCAGTTATTTTCAAGAATTTTTTTGATGACATGCAAGTTTGCAGAAAATATATGGAAAATTTGGTGCAGAATTTTCAAAAACTAATTGCAGATCTAAATTCCTCTCGAAAAAATAATCAATTAAAAAAAAAAAACATGTGAATCAAAGTATCGACCAAATTGTGATTTCAGTTACATGGGAAGATGCAGAGTGACCATTCCATTTCCAAAAATAGGTTATAATAAGACTTTCGAGCTATATTGGTCAAGTTGTGATGATTTCAAATTTTTCACACCATAGTAAGTGATTTTTTTTTCCAAAACCCTCATTCTATTTTAGGGATTATCTCAAGATGTTTTTTTTACAAGAAAGGATGATGGTCGTACTATTGAAGAATACATAAAATATCAAAAGTCAAAAAGCTCATTATGGACAACCTTCCAAGGGACGTTTTTTATAGATTAGGCTAGAATATGGTGGAAATAACTTGACCATAACAAGGTGAGGGCACTTTCCGATGATGAATTTGAAAAAGTCCTTTTTAATAGGTGGTCTCATACTAGAAGAAGGACAATAAGAGCCATAAAGGCCTATTTTTTTATATCTCCATCTTACAGGTTCATGGATGTATTCACAAGGAGAAGGTCATTGTTTCTATTAACCCTAAGTGCGAGCATAATCTCATCAATACCAAATTGGCCAAAAGGTTGCAAGTTCCTCCAAAGCATATTGAAACCACACACATTGATGATGCGCATATTCGAATATTTAAGGACTTGAAGGTTACCATGGATAAATATGTGTTACATTCAAACTTTCATGCTTTAAATATGAATGGGAAGGATGTTGTTTGGTCTATCCTTGGATAGACTCAGTTGGTTCAATCAACGTTAATGTACAAAGGAAATTTTTGACACTATGGTACAAAAAGAATAAAATTACCTTGCAGGATATTTCCATTAGTAAACAGGTACAGATCGGCGAGGCAAAAGAATAAAGCTCTACAGACACTGACACATCAAACTGTGAGTCCTTGGTGGAAGCAATAATGGAAGACAAGCTATCACAAAAACAAAAATAGGTACCACAAAAGGAACCAGACACCACTTAGGCACCATCAGTTCAGGATTTGAAGAAGGAAACACCATTAGTTAAGGCTTCTACATATCACCACTCACACCACCCAAAAATACTCCAATAAACAAGACACCAACCAGCAAAAAGACATCGAATTAGCAACAAGGACGAAGGCACCTGGAGGACACAAAAAGAGGCATGGGGATCCAACCAAAACACATCAACACATGGCAACCACAATAAGCAACTTCCATCTCAAGCAATCGAGGCAGTTGCTAGATTGAGTGTTCACCTTTCTCTTGGATGGATGGATGCACGTGCATGGTACTAGTGGCCTACTCTTTTGAGTATATCTTATTATTTGTGTTATTCTCATGTTTCGAGGATGAAACATTCTTTAAGAGGGTGGAATGTAGTATACCCAGGGGTGGATAATATGGGTTACATAGGAGGGTACCCCAAGCGCATAATGTGGTGTAAAAAGGGGACCACTATTAGTTAGTTTAGTTAAGGATGATGAATAAATGGGCCATAGCTAATCAATAAAGTGGTTAACCCGCTTTATGGAATGAACCACAAGTAGTTAGGGTTGTTAGGGTTTTGGATCTTACAATTGGTTAATTTAGTAAATAAATCCCATAAGTATGATGAATAAATGGGCCATAGCTAATCAATAAAGTGGTTAACCCGTTATATGGAAGGAACCACAAGTAGTTAGGGTTGTCAGGGTTTTGGATCTTATAATTAGTTAATTTAGTAAATAAAGCCCATAAGTGGTTACACATATTAATGACGATTGTAAGTGGTTGTCCCTCATTATAAAAAAGGGACCACAATTAGTTATTTTAGTTAAGGATGATGTAACATCCCCAGGTTAAAAGTTCATGTAATAAAGGTTAATAAAGACCAAATATGTCCAAGGTCATGGGACGCATATTCCAAGTTAAATGTTGGGCAAAACATCCTAGTGGGTGTCACTTCAGTTTATCTATGGCTAAGGAAATTGGCAAAGGAATTGGAAAAGGCAAAGAGGCATTGATTGGCATTTATTTATGAAAATAAAGGAAAATAGGAGAAAAGGGAGATAAAGGGTCACAAATTTGCATGAGAGTGAAATTGAAGGAAAAATTAAGGAAAATGAAGAAATTAGAGGCATCAATAATAAAAAGGATTTAGAAAACTAGTTCACAGATTTTGATAGTTTGGTTGAGATTTTCGTCAGTTTTGCTTTGGACTTAGTTTCAGAAAGAGAAGAACACCAAGAGGAAAAAGCAAGCAAGCAAAGGAAATAGAAGGAAAGCAAAAGAAGGAAAAGGACAAGCAAGTAAGGTTGGATCAAGCAACTTCATCATGAGGATTTTGCAAGTAACAGATTGCATGTGTGATTTCCTGGCTGCAGTGTGAATGCATGGTACATGCATTTGTTTATTTGGTTCATTAGTTGTCATTGGCATGGGTTTTTCCTAGTTTGATTATGGTTTTATCCTTGCCTTGACATTTCCTAGATAGGCATGGTGTGATGGGATTCTTTTCTGTTTGAGCTTTGGATTACTGAAAGGTTTTGGAACCAAGTGAGGCGGTCTGAGGAAAATTCCCAAGGGTTGAGGTGAAGGTGGTTTAGTCTCTGGAATCCCTCGACAAGTGGGTGGAGATGGGAACATTCCTCAAGGTAATGGTGAAGAAACTCTGAGGCATCCAATCTTGTTCTGGGCTTTGTGATCTCTTGATCTTTTTTGGCTAGATTGTGGTATCCTAAGGGTGGAGGTCATTTAATATTTGAGAAGCCCTAGTTGTTTATGCCTTGAGATCCCACATTCATGCTTGGAATATGGCACGGGGTTATTGGATGAAAGAAAGTTTTGGTTCAGCCCAATCTATGGTCAAGTGGTATGTGGAAGTCCATGACTTGGTTGGCTTTTGTATATGTTAATAAGATTTATCTTCCTATTGTGATTCATGAGTACTTGTACTAGTTATCATGTGGCTTTGATGATTGTTTTGTCATGGTTATTATTTTGGTTATATGTTGGTTATAACCATCATTTCATAACATGTTCTAGTAATGGCTCTTATTATGTTTTGATTAGTTGATTAATGTTTAATGAATGCATGGGATAATAAGTGTAGTTGCATCTATGTGGAGAGGGCATAGAGCCTTCTTGGTTATTCTCGTATAAGTTTTAGACTCCTATGATTATATATGCATTCATGACCTATAACTTACATGTTCATTATATGTTTGACGAAATGAATGTCATGGTTAGGCCTGGTTAGGTCAATTTTTGTATGTTTAGCATCGTCCTTATGTCATTTATCATTTTAGAAGTCTCAGGCAATTCTAGGCAGGGGTGTGGAGGTTGGCCTAGAATTATGGCTCAAATCTCGGGACCGCAGGCACTGAACTTAGAAATTTAGGTCACAACTACAAGGAGCAAGGTTTGTGAGTGTGATTGGAGGCCTTCGACTGCATGTATGGAGTGTTAAGGGTGTGATTGGGAGTATATGTCACTTAAACAAAGTTTTATCTTAGGGATTTGTAGGTTTTAACCCCATACAGAAATTACCTGCATACGAATTCTAAAACACAGAAAATAAACAATGCGAGAGAATAACACATAAAACACATATACACAAAAATTTTCCCCTAGATCCCAAAACCAGAACTACCAGCTTGATTTTTCATTATGTTCCTTTCAATGTTACAATACATATTTATACATGTTGAAGCATCCAATACCATGGACTGAAAACCATCGCGTCCAATACCATGGACCGAAAACCATCGTGTCCAATGCCATGGACCGAAAACCATTGCGTCCAAAAAAAACATGTGTGAAAATCATGCACAAAACCATAGGTGGGTCCGCCCAACCTAACATAGGGTCCAAAACCAAAAAAAATCGGGGCGCTGCCCTGGACCCCATAAAGTGGGGTTACGGGTGCCCTTCAAACCCCCTATTAACTACGTGGAAATAATATAACACAGCCCAACATTCTCCCACTTGTTTTTTTTCTACAAGGGGCCACAAGAGACCTTAGTCATTTTCCCAACCCTGAAATGCCCATTGTCTCTCTACACCAAGAGAACTTCTCATAGCTTTCAGATTTTGTCAATGCATCTGTAGTATTCTTCAAAGTGTCCACCTTTACCAACAACACCTTTTTGTCTTGTATTATATCCCTCTCAAAGTGATATTGAACATCAATGTGCTTTGTCTTTGAATGACATGCAGGGTTCTTTGCCAAGAAAATTGCACTTTGGATGTCACAGTTTATCCTTATAGCTTCCTGTACTAACCCCATACTTGAACACAATCTCTGCAACCAAACTGCTTCCTTGCTTGCATGAGTGGCTACCATGTATTCTACCTCTGTAGTTGATAGTGCCACTACAGATTGTTTCTTACTCATCCAACTGACTGCACCCCCAAATAGGTTAAACAAATACCCACTTGTAGATCTTCTCTGATCCAGATCTCCAACCCAGTCTGCATCAACAAAGCCATGAATATCCAACACTCTATCCAATCCTGGTCTTCCTCGATAGCACATACCATAATCACTAGCACTACGCAAATACTTGAAAACCCGCTTCACTGTTGTCCAATGCTCCTTTCCTGGTTTTGACATAAACCTGCTCAATACTATCACTACATGTGTAATGTTTGGTCTAGTACAGACCATTTCATACATCAGGCTACCGACTACACTTGCATATGGAACACGGGACATTTCCTCTTCCTCTTCTTGTGTCTTCGGACATTGTTCAGCAGATAACCTCACACCTACAGGAATAGAAATATTCACTGGTTTACTATCGTGCATATTAAACCTCTGCAGTACTGTCTTGACCTACTTCCTCTGGTTTAACCAGAGCTTCCTCTTTGCCCGATCTCTTTTAATTTCCATGCACAAAATATAGTTTGCAACACCAAGATCTTTCATGTCAAATTTGGAGGACAATTGGGTCTTCAGATCCTAGATAATTTCTTTGTCATTTCCAACTAGCAACATATCATCCACATACAAGACTAGATAAATAACATGGTCACAAATTAATTTAAAATACACATAGTGTTCTGCTTTGCTTCTGGTGAAGCCAAGTCCCCGTATAAATGTATCAAATTTCTGATACCACATCCTTGGTTACTGTTTTAACCCATACAGAGACTTCTTTAACTTGCATACTAGTTCTTTCTTACCCTTTGCTGCAAAGCCTTCAGCTTGCTTCATGTAGATTTCCTCTTCCAGATCCCCGTGAATAAATGTTGTCTTCACATCCATCTATTCTACCTCAAAATCAAAAGTAGCAACAATAGATAAAAGTAATCTAATAGAAGTTACCTTGGCAACAGGAGAAAAAATATCACCAAAATCAATTCTCAACACCTGCGAATAACCTTTTGCTACCAACTAAGCTTTGCATTTCTCCACTTTTCCTTCTGCATTTGTCTTCTTTTTGAACACCCATTTGCTGCCAATGGGTTTCCTTCCAACGAGCAACTCCGCCAGATCCCAAGCCTCATTTTTGTGCAACAATGCCATTTCATCAACCATGGCCTCTTTGCAGAGTTTTCCATCCTCTAAATCTACTGCTTCCTTCATAGTTTTGTGATCATCATCAATAATAGATAAATCAAAATTTTAACAAAAAGTAGATGGACCATACCTTTCAGGTTGCCTTCTCTCTCGAACTGATCTTCTCACAGTCGGAGTTTGTGGTTCTTCATATTTTAATTCCTCCTCTGCTGTAGAGTCTGATTCTTCCTCCTTTAGCTCAAACTCTATCTTCTCAAGTTCCTTTCATTGGACTTCATGTTTACTAACATCTTTCACCTCTCTGAACACCACATCTCGGTTGTACATAGCCTTCTGTGTGACTGGGTTCCAAAGCTTATAACCCTTTACACCATCCTTATAACCAATAAAGATGCACTTCTTAGATTTACTATCCAACTTGGTTCATCTCTCCTTTGGAACATGTACATATGCATCACATCCACATACCCTCAGATGTGAAAGAGAGGGTTTCTTACCAGTCTGTACCTCTTGTGGAGTCTTATCCTCCAACACTGATGAAGGTGACCTATTGACTAGGTAACATGCAGTATCCACCGTCTCTACCCAGAATTCCTGTCGTAACCCGGCACCACTGAGCATGCTTCTTGGCCTTTCCATCAACGTCTTATTCATTCTTTTTGCAACTCCATTTTGCTGAGGTGTATATGGAGTAGTCTTTTGCCATGTTATACCACACTTCTTACATAATTCTTCAAATTCCTTACTGCAAAACTCTCCACCATTATCTGTCCTCAACACCTTTATCTTCTTCTCTATCTGGTTTTCCACTAGAGCCTTAAATTCTTTAAACCTGTCAAAGACTTCAAATTTCTTCTTAAGGAAATATATCCATGTATTCCTTGAGAAGTCATCTATAAATTATACGTAATACACATACTTACCTAGTGATGGAACCTTCATAGGTCCAAACACATCACTGTGCACAAATCCTAATATTTGTTTTACCCTCTTACTACCAGAGGGGAAACTCACCCGTTTCTGCTTCCCATATAAACAATTCTTATAGAAATAAAAATCCAAAGAGCTATTACTCATACCTTCTACCATACCTTTACCATGAAGTATTCAAAGGCCCTTTTCTCCAATATGTCCAAGCCTTTGATGCCACATCATGCTCTTCTCTCTAGAGACCACTAGATTTTCTGCTCCGCTTTTAGGAACCACATAACTATTGCACCCATCAATAACAATGCTACCTTATAGCTTGTATAGAGTTCCAATCCAATCTCCCCGCATCAATACCAGTGTTTCTCGAACCATCTTGCAGGTATCCTTCTCGAACACTGTTTTTACACCTGCATCATCCAGCTTGCTAACATAAATAAGATTTCTGGCTAATGCAGGAATATGTAGAACACTTGGAAGCATTCTAACCCTTCCACCTTGCAACTTCAACTTTACTTTTCCGCGACCAACGATTCTAGCCTTCCTGTCATCCCCCAAGAAGACATCATCACCATCATATTTCTCATACTCGCAGAACCACTCTCTATGGGGAGTGAAGTGAAAGGATGCACCTGAGTCAATTAACCATGCATCGTGATCTACATGTGTACTTGAAGAAGCCAATTACACATCCCCACCTTCATCTGAGGTGGTTTTCCCCTCTGTAGAAGGAGCATCATCAGATCCATTTCCTTTATCAAGAGCTTTAGATTTACAGTCCCTTTTGTAGTGCCCTTCCTTTCCGCATTTCCAGCACACCACCTTTACAGGTTTTCCAAGAGATTTAGATCTCCCACTCGATGACTTATGTTTGTTTCTATTCTAGGACTGTCCTCGTATAGACAAGGCATCACCATTTTGGCTCTCCATATTTTCCATCTCATCTCCTCTGCCAGCAAGGAAGAGACTATTTCATCAAATTGCAAGGCAGTTGCATTGCTACCTATTACAATAACTAGACTATCCCACGAATCTGGTAGAGAGCACAACAAACTGATGCTCTTATCTTCATCTGAAATTTTGATATCAATAGATGATAATTGACTTACCACAGTATTAAGCGCATTCAAATGCTCTGTCATCGAGTCTCCATCTTTCATCCTCAGATTATATAACTTTTTCCGTAGGAACAGTTTATTCACCAGAGACTTAGATTGGTACAATGTCCCGAACTTGTCCCACAAAGCATTTGCCGTAGCTTCCCCTAATATATTCAGCAATACTGAATCTGAGACACACAATCGTATTGTGCTCTTTGCCTTCTGATCCAACTTCTTCCATTCTTCATTAGAAACTCCCGTTGGTTTAGTACCCGGATCTACTGCGTGTTGAAAAATGTGCAACAAGAAATGTTAAATTTAGAATGTGTTAAAAATATACCTACTAAAAATAGCATGTCTAAAAATAGCAATTTGGCCTATGAGGTCATTGGCCACATTGGGTGAGAGGTGAAATTGCTAAAAATAGAAAGTTCTAAAAATAGCATTTCTGGGTCCCTTCCTATTTTTAGCAGTCCCTAGTCTATCTATAGGAAGTAAAATTAATTTTGGTCTTAACAACAGTTTAAAATATTAATTAATTAATCTCTATGAGTTAATTAATTATGGAAAATTAAACTTGAAGTCTTTGTGAGATCATGCAATTATTTTCTCCCTTGATTTAGGAATTTATCCCTTGATTAAAGGAGATAAGGTTCAGTTCTATAATGAGAGAATCAGTTGACTTAGTTTAACTTAGTCAAGTCCAGTTCGATTATTTTAACAATTTGTTAAAATAATGAAATATAGTTTGTTAATGCTTGCATGCATGTGACAACTATTATTTCAGATAACTAAGCATTCCCTCATGGATAACTGATGCATGTTAGTTCAAACAGAGACTCAGTTGAGATCAGAGAAGGGATAGTGTAATATCAATTGGATGAATATTTTTCCTATAAAGGAAGCTCATCCATGATGAGGATTTATCTCCTTCATGTTTGTGTAGTTAGATCAAAGGTTAGTGAGTGTGTAAAGAGGTCAATTCACACATGTCACATCATTGGACCCCAAGGAAATTGCACAAGGAAATATGAGGTTTGAAGGGCAGAGGAGAAGGTTTGTGAGAAGCCTTTGACTGTCTATGAGTAGCAGAGGGATTGTACTGAGAGCTGGATAGCTTCCAAGCTAAGGCTTTGTGTAATCCAGACTATATTTCCACTTATATGATAATATAGAGATGGAGTTTTAGGTAGGTGCTTTCCCCGGGTAAATTCTTCTGTGTTATGTGTGATTGATTCCATCTTATTAGTTATATGTGTTCTTATTGATGTTGCTCATGGTTAATTAATCTTCCGCTAAATTGTTTGTAGAAGTAGATCAAGTGTTTTTGCTTTAGTACATTGCATTACAAGGTGATCTATAGGTGGGAAATTTCTACATGGTATCAGAGCTAGCTTATTTGTAGAAAAAAGTTCTACATGGTATCAGAGCTAGCTGATTTGTAGAAAAATTCTACATGGTATCGGAGCACGGGTGATCAAGGAAGAACAATATACTAGAGGAGATTTCAAAGTTTTGAGTTTTGGGCCGAGAGTTTGCAGAGCAGATCTGAAATTTTTTGTACAAAATTTTTAGAAATAAATAGCAGATTTGGATTCCTTGCAGAAAAATACCCAAAATAAAAAAAAAGAACGGCGGAATCGGAGTTCAGATAAGGGAGATATCATTGATTTAAAATCAGCTCTTTTTCTAGAAAATTTCGTGACCGGGGAAAGTGGAAATACATTGGTGTGATAGCCAAGAGCTTGTATGCACTTGAGGTACAAGATGCATGCAAAGCCTTGAGGAGCAAGGCAAAGGTTAGATACTTGGTGATTGAGAGGGAGAGTAAATTACCTCTCAACATGTAGCGTCAGAAGAAGTCTTAGACAATTGTGGAGGAGCCATGATTGGTGCAGCAGCTTCAGGAGGTTGTGGAGAAACCACAACTAGAGAAGCTAAGAGGAGATCGAGTAGAGACATCTACTCATGCAAAGACCTCCAGTAGGGGGAAAATTCGAGCGAGGTGGGCTGAGGGATCACATGCACCCATACCTCTAGGTAGGAGGTGGGGCGATATAGAGTGATCGTCCCAAGGAGGAGGGGCAGGATCCTTGAGGTACCCAACCTCTTGGATGAGACCTTGCTACGGGAGCCCCGATGTGGAGTAGCAAGAACTGACCGATTGGGTAGAGACAGATGCAGATGGAGTGGCAAAGAGAGTGACAATGCAAGGAATCCTAGGACAGCGCATAGCTAGCAGGCTCAAGTCTTTTTAGGAGAAGTTGGGAAAATTGTGTCCAATGCTTTAGCCTCTCATACATAAATAATTGAATAAGTTGTTAGATACACAAACCATTTTTAGGGCCAGACATTCCACATGGGTTTCCAACCTCATTCCTGTAAGGAACAAGTCTGAGGAATTTCATTTATGTGTTGATTTCTGAAATATTAACTAGGCTTCAAATAAAGACAAATACCCAGTGCCCTCCATGGAGTAGATCCTTCAAATGGTTTCTGGATTTGAGATGTTCTCTTTACTTGATGAATTTTCTAGTTACAACCAGGTACTGGTTGTTGAACCTAATAGATTGAAGACCACATTTAGAACAAAATGGGGGAGTTTTCATTTAAATATATGCCATTTGGTCTTATAAATGCCATAAGTACTTTTCAAAGGGAGATGGATATTATGTTTACAATGGTAATTAGTCAAAGCGTGGTAGTGTACCCCAATGATATAACAATATTCTCAAAGAAAAGATAGGACCATCTATGTCATTTGAAACAGATTTTTTGAGCACTGTAGAAAATATGGTATATCACTCAAACCTAAGATAAGCATCTTTGTTTTGTCTAAAGGGAATCTCTTAGGACACATCATAATAAAGAGTGGCATTACTGTGGACCCTGAGCACGTCAATGCTATCATGCAAATCCCGTATCTTAATGGTAATAAGGCAATCCAATCCTTTTTGGGTAAGATTATTGTTCTTCACAAGTTCATTTCTTATTATGACCAAATTGTGAAACCATTGTAGAATATGATCAAAAGGGATGCTGTGTACAAATGGAACCAAGAAGAGAAGGAGGGTTTTGTGCATATCAAGAAAGATACCATAGAAGATCTTGCTCTTTATAGTCCTAATTTTAATAAAGATTTTATGCTATACAATTTTACTTAAAATTCTTCATTGGCAGCCATTTTAACTTAGAAAGATGACCAAGGTAATGAATGACCTATATATTTGATGAGTATGGGCATGCAGGGATTAGAGATGAACTATCTCGATATGGACAAGAAAACATATACTATGTACAAGGTTCTCAAACACTTTAGGCCTTATATTCTGAAAAATCACGTTGTAGTGCTTGTTCCTCATCCTACAGTAAGATCGTTGTTTATGCAGCAAGAGTTGGGAGAACGTAAAGCCAATTGGATGACATGTTCACAAGAGTATGATCTTGAATTCGAACTAGCTCACATTGTCAAGGGGCATGACCCATGTAACCTTGTTGTTGAATATTTTGATCAACCTAAAGAAGAAATGCTAGGATGGGAGAGGGAGATTAAGATGTAAAAACGATTTAGTGCCCACACCCAGTTCATCATCATATTGGTATGGAGAGTTGAAGAAATATTTGGAACAAGGTACTTTTCCTTCTACATTATCAGCGAAGAAAAAAAGAACCATCAAACTAAAATATTCTTCTTATAAATTGTGTCACGAAGACTTATTTCGAAAGAACCATAACAATGTTCTCCTAAAGTATTTGGAATATATTGATGGAAAGAAGGTCTTAAAGGAACTGCGTGATGGACTGGTATGAGGACAATATGATGGTGATATAGTAGAACATAATATTATGAGGGGGGCTATTATTTGCCTACATTATTTAGAGACACTCATGCATATGTTCGCAACTGCTCTATTTGTCAAATGTGTGCTGGAAGAGAGTCATGTTAGAAGAGAGTCAAGATCAACTGCGCCGCTTTAGCCCATTGCAGTAGAGGAGACTTTCCAACGGTGGGGCGTGAACATTATTGGGGAGATCACTCCACACTAATTGAAGCATCATAAGTACATTTTCATGACTACAAACTATTTTACAAGGTGGGTTGAAGTTGTGACACTTATACAAGTGAATGATCAAGAGGTAATTTGTTTTCTCAATCAGAATATTATTACTGTTCACTGCTCCCATCTCCCTTGCCTTTGATAATGCAACTTATTTTCCATAATAAAGGTTGTATCATTTTTTTTTATAGAATGGAATTGTTTTAAAACATTTTTCTAATTATTATCCCCAAGGAAATGGCCTAACCAAATCCACCAACAAGAACCTGATTTGTATCATCAAGAAAATCATGCTTACACAACAAATAAATTGGCATAATAATCTAACTAACACTTTCTGGGTTGATCAAGTTACTCCTAAACCGTCTCTTGGTACTTCTCCTTACTTCCTTGTGTATGGAAATAAACCATCCTACCACCCAACATGTACCTCCCTGCTTTACAACTATCTCAAGAATCTCGTAGTAGGTCATGTACTATTATGCAAAGTAGGATTGACACCTTGCTAAAACTTGAGGAATAAAGGGAAATGCTCGAGAAAAATTTCCGCACACCAGAACCAAATCAAGAGATAGTTCGATAAGAAATTCAAATGTAATAAGGAATTTGTGTGGGTGATATTATCATAAAATGGGATAAATCCCATGAAGAAACGGGCAAGCACATTAAGTTTCAGGCCTTGTGGATTGGTCCTTACCAAGTCAAGGAGAAACTTGGCAAACAAGAAGATTGAATCTCTTCCCGTAAATGGCCAAGACCTGAAGTTTTACTTCACTTAGCAGCTCTTGTAAATTCCCTCTTTTCTTTGTACATATTTCTTTCCTATCATTTCCATTTCATGCCTTTAGTTTCCTATCTCATTTTTAGTTTCCTGTCTTTTCCATGTGCATTTGATTTTCAACTCCTCCCAAAGGCCTCTATACACACATAAGGTCTTCCATTTGAATAAAGAGCTCTGAGACATCGTCAATAAATTGAATTTGATATGAAGACTGTGGTAACAATTCAACCATTAGCTAGCTTTTGACCTCTTTCCACTATTAGATCTTGAATATCTTTAGAATTTGAGATATCCATAAGGTAAATATAAAATAGACTTTGTGGGGAACCCTAATAAGCTAGAACACCCTTTATCCTTAATAGGAACTTTATTACTTGAATTGGCTTTGAGATTCGAATTGTGTTCTCCATAACTTGACCTGGTGGTTAGAGAAGGGAAAAAGGATAAAACTGATGGTGAACATAGTCTTTTCAGAAAAATCTTAAAGTCTCTGAAAACAAGGAACAACCTCCCTTGCTCATACAAAATGTCGGGATCCCTCATTTTACTAGGCACAATGAATGCCTAATAAATTATGCCAATGTGCATTCAAAAGAAAAATCAATTAAATGAATGGTAAGGATTAAGAAAGGATTCCTACGCAGAGAGGTGATGCAATCAAATTTGTCAGGGTATTGAACATGCTTGTTGGAAATGAAGCAATGTTTGTGATTCCTTGAGTGACTTTGTCGGGGGTACTAAACATGCATGCTAGTAGTGGAGCAACACCAAATACTCATTTTAATTGTGATAATCTACAACTCACATTTTCACCATCCTAGTCCCCTATCAAAACCACTAGTGCCTTATCCTAACTTACAAAGTATGTTTGAAGCAAGCCAATAAAATTAATATAGAGACTACATTGATTAAAGAGGGTTACAATGTCAAATTGGTGGGATCCATGGGTCTAGGAAAACAATTTTGAGGAATAAACGTCATCCTGACTAAAGGTTGAACAAATATTTTGAAGTCCTACCAGTATATCACCAATTTTTGTATTTGCTACAACAACCCCAAAATTTGCACCTTTCCAAAATTTTGGACACCCTCTTGCTCAAATTCCTATCATGATTTTCCTATGGTCTCCTAGGGTTGCATCCCTCCTTTGACCTGGTTAGCATTTCTCTGGGCTCTAGCAAGCCTATCCTCAAAGCTTTCCCACTTGTATTGTGCTACCCTAAACTAGGGTCGCCATCAAACTTTTAGTGTTATTCTTTCTAGCCAATAAAATCATGATTTGCAACATGTTGTGAGCCTTTATACCCTCTAGGTTGTAGGGCGCATTCTGAAAGAATAATTATTTCCCACTAAGTTCTACAACTGCAACTTGCAACTCCTCTAGGTCGCAAATCACATCTTTAATTCGTAGTTGATTTGTCACTACACTTGGCATCTGCAATTTGTGAAGCCTCTACACTTGTCACACATGATAAACATAAGGTCGCACTTATTACTTGTGACCCCTCTCACACGTGATAACGTCTTATATAACAAATTTTCTCCACATTATCATTTCATCCTCTCTCAATAACTGAACGTACAATATTCCTCTAGCTAGACTATGTGAGTGTGACCTATGCTAAGTAACAATCCCTCTTTGCAAACATTATCCTTGTTGTGTTTTCCAAGTGTTCACTTCTCTCCCTCGTGTGCCCATCGCTTGAAATACAAGCTCTCCTCCTATCATTCCTATGCCTAGCCAACAAATTCCTACCTTTAAACCTCTCATTAACTCATGGATACTTTCTCTTAAACATGCTTCGACCTCTCATATTATTCACAAGGTTGGATGCTCATCAACTCCCTCACCCAAACCCCCGCTTCATGAATTGGTGCCAAATGTTCATCCTAGGATCAACGCTCACCATGTTTGATAAGACTTCGACTAAACCATTAACCAAGAAATCATAACCCTATAAATTATTATATGGAAACAATGTATCAATGGTAGGTTACACTTGTTTTTGAATATTTCGTGTGTTAACCATCAGTTCCATTAAAGAGGTTACATTTTGAAACCTTGCGAGTCTTATTGGTGGCATGATCCATTTACAATTTGTCCCATAATTCCTTGTGGCATAGCCAAGCCCATAATTATTTCCCCCATGTTTGCAACAGAACTACGATCCCCAACCTCAATTTTTTATAGAACCTTTAAATATGATTGCTAGTCATCGAAACCACCATTGTGAATTACGACTTGCAATAGAAATTAGTCTCTATTCACATGGTCGTATTTTAGCCATTAACAACTGCGATAAACATAAGTTTTACCTGTTCTAATACATGGACATATGATCTATGATAACATTATGAAACGTGACTAAGGTGAGGTCACAAATTTCCTTCCCAATCCTTAACACTTATAACTAGAGATGTGATCCACAATAAGAATGAAACCTTTTCCCAATAGGTCACAAAGTGCATTTCCTATCCTTTTGTCACTACAATTGTAAATTATGACCTACACTATGATTGAAAAGTGTGACCTACTCTATAAATAGGAGACGTGACATACAAAAGAACCTCTCCCTTCCATGCTTAATCAACCTAAACCCTAGCTTACTAAGAATTTACATAGATCTTCATATTTTCTTGAGTAATTAGTGATATTCGTTGTTTTAAGCTAACATTTACGACATTTATGAATATCCTCGAAATGTCATGTACCATCGACATAGAATGTGTTAGCATTTCATCTTCCTTTAAAGCAATGGTGTCACTCGTAATCAGAGGATCTAACAAAAGCTCTGGAAGGATTGAAAGCAATATAGAAGGGGTCATGGATAGTGCTCTGAAGTTTCCCATCTGTGGTAATATGCTATGTTTTATTGATAATGCACCTGATCTCTCATGGGGAGAAATCTACTCAAAGTTTGCAAGAAAAGAGATCCCACAGGATGAGGAGGATTTCCAAGTATACGTCAATGTGAAGAAATCCTTCCTACATAAGGTTACATCTCACCCAATAGTTTTCCCATGTGCAGAGACCATAAAATTGGTCTTTCAATGCACATATGTAGATAAGTGCACATTCAAGGGTTATGTTGAATAAATGGCGAAATCCTTCACTTTAGCAGACATCAAAAGCTATTACAAACTCCCCAGACATCAAGAGGCTTTCAATAGTAGATTATTCTCTAGATTTGATGGATCATACAAAGATGTGCTGAATTCCTAGTAGGAATATACAAGCAAGTTTAGACATAGGGAGGATGGAGTCTACAAGACAAGATATCTCAAGAAAGTATATCAAATTATGGTTACTATGATGAATAAGATCTATGTAAAACCAAATGTGGCAAATTTTGGTGACCTGGGTTCCCTTGATAACTGCAGTTGCCACAAAAGGAACAATTTTCAACTGGGCAAGCATACTTGAATCATCTCTCAAATCAATTTCCCATGCAACGAAGAACATGGTAGAAGGAGAGAAATCAGAGTGTCATATGGATTCTTACATGTTAGATGTAGTATGTGTGAATTGTAACTTTGAAGGCTTGGAATTAAATTGGATAACTGAGGAAGAGTCCCCTGTGCATATCTATTACATGAGCCTATGGAACACTAGTTATAGGGTACTATCCAACTAACACACAAAAAAAATAAAATATAGATCAACGACTTAAAAATTATCCTCTTCGAGGGGGAAACCTCCTTTACATTACATAAATGAAAAATTCTTGGATGATACAATTGATAAGACCTCCTTGGTATACATAAGAGTATAAGGGGTCACAAATAACCTTAGACTACATAATAATAATAATGTAAGGGTAGAACAATAATAATAGTGGGCTTCTATGGGGCACAACAATAACAATATCTGGGATACGTGGGCACAACAATAACAATATCTGGGATACGTGGGCACAACAATAACAATAGGGGATACACTAACAATAACAACAAGGGGTATACACTAGTATTATAGGGACCTAACATGCCCCTCTCCTTCAAAAAAGTGTTGTCCTCAATGCTTGAGTAGTTCCAGATGCTTTTGCATAAAATTATCATCCTCCCATGTCTAATCTTCAGTGGGTAAGTTATTCCACTTAATGAGGAGCTTTGAAATTAATTGATTTTGTAGCTATCAGGTTCTTATTTCCGTGACTACTTAACACTCAAATATGATTTTTCCTTCTTCGTCAAGTTCAAGCAACACTGTTTGAACTGGGAGCTTGTCATTGATAACCTTCGTTAAGAATGAAACATGGAAGACCGGGTGTACTCAAGAAGATGTAGGAAACTCCAATTTTTATGCCATAGTACCAATATTTTACAACACCTTGTAAGGACATGTTGTGCTCTACAACAACCCCCCATTTCATAAATTTTTTCTTTAAAATCATAATATGAAATGGGTCCCTTTTAAACATAGATGTGTGAATAAATTGGTATTAACTCATCATTAGAAAATTCTTCATCAAAAGGTCTAATAGAAATGTTATATTATAAACCTTTTGAACTATAATGAAATTAGTCTTGTAAATAAATATAAAGTTCTTTATTATTGCGATAAAGCGATCGCAAGACGCATATTGCAACAATAAATAAAACATAATGCATGCACCCATTGAATTACTCCGATCCGAAAAGCAAACAACTATCGGATATCAGGAAAGGTGAATAGCAAGTGTAATGAAAGACCCTCCCTTATTTCTCCGATGCAATATTGCTATCGGCAATCAGAGGATGTAACACAGCGCATGTTTACGACACCTTTAAATCTCCCGATGCGATAAGGTGTATCGCCATCGGCGATCAGTGATTTTGAAATGACATAAGTAATATGACCCGAGCCCATCCCCGATTGCGATACATTAAATTAAGGCACAAGTTTCAAAACATATTTAAAAAAGGCTTGCATGCATTATTTTGGATTATTGTTAAAGCCTTCCCATTCATGTTACCAATCACCGATTGCGATTTACTTATGATTATCCGCCAAAAATCCAAGCCACGCTTGAATCAATCATTCAACATATAAACGATATGATGGGTATTTAAAACTCCTTTACCATGATTGACAGGTTAAACGGCCAATTAATGAAGCAGTTATGCCAAGATCTTCCCTTAGATTGTATCTGCGACAACTTCACTATAATCTTTCATTATTCGCTAATTGATATAATTCTTTCATATTGGCTCATACTACCTATTCTCTGTATCACGTTGGTTTCATTCCTTGTGCAGAACTCCACTGAAAGGACAAATTCAAACCAAATGGGAAAGAAATCCAAGAGATCCGCGGCAGCAGCGGCTCTTGCAGCAACAGTGCAGCCCACCAGTGATCCAGGACCAAGCAAAAAGGGTTTGATTTCAGACACTACGTGTCTTGGCCTTGGAAATACAAGTTGGCAAAGTATCTACAATTTAATTGAAGTAGAGGAGCCAGAGGAAGTGTCGGAAGAAGCTACTGCAGGCTCAACTAACAAATCAGAAGCTTCCTTGAAAGATTTAGCCGACTCATATTTGCACAGGATAGTAGCACGGGAGAAAATTCTTCCATACACTGATGTGATCAGATGAGTGGTTGAGGAAATTCCAGTAACAAATAGATAATTTTGCACAAGTGACAGAAGAAGTTTTGGTTCATTTCTACCTGATGACTTAAGAAAGATGTATCATTTACCTACACCTGAAAAGACATACAATAAAGTCTTTCTGGAGAAATTCGCAGCAGAGAACGAGACCGAATCGGCCCCAATTAAGCAATGGAGACAGAATCCCACAAAGCACAAACATGAATCATCGGGTAAGTACTCTGTCGATTCGCTAGCATCTCCTTACTGTTATGCTGGAGCAATGATGTGTAGAATATGGGAAATGCATGATTCTGCAAAATTCACTATTGAAATGGTTCCTTTAATGGAAGCGGTTGTTAATAGTTATGTGATGGATTGGGAAAACATATTGTCTGATAAAATAGCCGCTGCAATTCTTGACTTCAGATTTAAGGCACGAAAAACCACTAGAATCATTCCCCCCTTTTATTACAGTGCTTAAATTATGGATATGCTTTGTTGTAATTCTGAATATCCTATACTTGGGTGGAGATGGACTGCACAAGACACCAAGCCAATCCACATTTATCATCAAATGTTATGGAAGGCACACTATAAATACCACTTGTACCAAATTTGTAATGGTTTCATGTTGCCTATCTATTATGCCATTTTTAATAAGCCTACACCAAGGATTTCTGAGGAAGCAGAAATTGACTTGACTGCTGTAGGGAATTGGTTTGGGGAAGACAAGTTCAAATATATAAGGGTTTATGGTAGCCTCACAAGACCCCATGTCCTCCCATTGTATGTACCAGATAAGCTGTTGGCTCGAGAGTTAGCCTACCAAATAACAATAGCAGGAACATCCAAAACTCTTAGGAATTCTAAGAAACAGGCATGGCCTTCATTTCCTTTGAAGTGCAGCGTTTACACCCTACATGATTACAAACATGCGGAGGAGGCAGAAAAAACAAATGTGCTCAATCTTGCAGCCATCCCTAACAGACAATTCGATCCAAAGAAGGTTGCCTATAATGTGTTGGAACAAGCCAAACTTACAAGGTTCGACCATGAAAAGGAGGAGTTTGACGACCTGTTTTCTTCAGCAGAATCATTGTTTTAGGTGAAGACATTGGCCAAACTGAAATACAAAGATGAAGGACTGGTAGAATTCAATAGGCTCATAGAACAGAGGTTGCAAACTCTGCCCCTGGACTTATTAGCTACTACACAGTCAAGCAAGCTTGAACAGCCAATCATTGACAAATCTCCTGCTACAGAGAAAATTCCTGAAAAGGGAAAAGATCCAGAACAAGAAACAGAGCAGGAGACAGAAAAGAAATAGGACAATGAATATACTGATTTAGAGACTCAAATTGATCCCAAACTCCTCAAAGAGTGGCAACAATTTGACTCCATTATTAGCAATCCCGAGACTTCACAAGGATTCGGCACACCTCAAGTAACAGTTGGTCAAGAGACACAACAACAACAGTTCCAATTGAAGGAACCAGCGGCCTACCCACCAACACAGATGTAGAAATAATTCCAAAGGATCCATTCGATCAGATAGAAGACATTCCACCATTAGACGTCTTTTACAGTCCCAAACACAGGGTTGTAGTGAAAAGACAAAGGAAAAGGAGGAGACTTGATCAATCTTCCCTTTTTCCAGCACAAACAGAGACAGCTAATGTGGTGTGGAAGGAAGAATTTAACCCTTCCGATAACCTTACAAAACTTTCTCAATATGCCGAAGCCTATTTGGCAGCCACTATGGATAAAGCCTCGGAAGTAAGCAATCTACTTAAGGAAAGAAACCAAACAATTGTTTCTTTGCAGTTACAAGTGTTCGAAAGACAACAGAAAATAGAACAGTTAGAACAACAACTATCGACACAACAACAGATAAACAATCAATTGAATAAGCAATTGATCGAGGAGAAATAGAGGATAGACTCAAGCGCGGTACAAAAGATAAAGGAATTATCCGAAGCATTGGCCAGGATAAAGACAATGAGTGAACAAATGATGAAGGCCAAAGACGAGAAAATTTCTCAACTGTCACACCAAGTAGAAAAGTTCAAGAGTCTTCCGCAACCAGCAGATTTCAGGTCTGAAGCTCTTCAGATCAACAAAGCATTGGTTACACAGATAAAACTGCTATGTCATAACATTTCTCTTGTTGAGCCCCTTTGTGAGATTGCTGCATCAATAGTTGACAAATCAGCTGATGCTAGGCAGGATTTGGAACAGGCCGATGAGACTCTAACCAACTTCCTTGCTTGGCAAGACACTAGCGAAGGGCAAGTCGCGAATCTACCTAAAATTTTAGAGTCACACAAAGAAATCATTTTCCTAGAATGGTAGTCACAACTAATGAAAGTAGAGAGAGAGCCTCAAGATGCATATTATCTACCTGTAATTTAATTGAGTTAATCAATGACACCCTTTATCTGTCTAACATGATTTTTCAGTGCACTCCAGGTAAACTGCCGTCAGCCAAAGCATTGGAACAAACATGCAATCAAGAATTGGAGAAGAATGGAAGATTAATTGCCGGCATCCAAAGTTTAACTTGGGATACCTTTTGTTTTTTCTTAGTTAAACCATACAGTCAAAGGGCCGCACTCAAATGTTTAACCGATGCGATCGGTTGCATGATTCTCGAAATCCACGATGCCACATACTCAGCCCAACTGCATTCTCGGCTCACTCATCCTACAGAATTGCAACTGATGCTTAATATCTGCCAGCTCAAGCCTAAGGGAGATCATCCGAAACAATGAATCATGCTGCCAACTGCAAACAAGCCTATGTTGAGAAGATACTCATGATTTAGTTGTACCAATTAATAGGATTTTATTTTTGTAAATTAGTTAGCCTAAATTAGTATTTATAGGCCCTTTTATGCATTTAGAAAGGGTCCTCAGTTTTTGTATAAACTCAAATCTGGAAGTCGCACTATTTTGCTTCTGGTATATTTTTATAAAGACCGGGCCAGTATTCCGAATTTTAACAAAGAAAGCTTTGATGGGATGTGCACTATTGCCTTGATGTGAAAGTGTTTCTAAGTTGGAAGAAGGATTTTGAATGCGATTGATATCGGGAGTGATCCAAATAACATATGGTACTATTATCTATGCTCTTGTTTCATTCTTTCATGTGAATCGTCATTTGTTTAATCTTGCTATCATTGGATATATATGTGTGTGTTTTAACAACAGTCCTTATATTTTTCACTATTGAATGTTTAAGGAGTGTTATTCTTTCAGTCATATCTGTGTCAGTGATATATAAAGAATAGTGTAATAATGTTTAATGATTACTTTCTTCAACTACTTGAACAAAGTAATTATCATATGAATAAATGTCTTTGTTTACCAATAGAGTCATCTATATGCCTGTTTGTGGATAAAGATTATCAAACATTACACTAAAGCAGAAATTTCCCGGGATAGGATAGTTGTTCATATTTTTACTTTTTAGATTAAATCATTCATCCATTATCATTATATATTAGAAGAACCAACCATTTATCCATTCCCTTTTATCCATTATTGGGAAACTGGTCCCATTATTTCCAGTCGGAGCCACCACACCAAATGGAAAAGGAGTTGCCTTTAAGGTCCGGACTGTGTGGTTTTCCCCGATGTTGTTGCAGTGATTTTCGAGGCATCAACATTTTTGGCACTAGAAGGAGGGCATGAAATGTGAATGGCGAGCAAATCCAAACCTATAGCCCATTCTGAGAGTAAATCTCCCTCCACCTCACCTCGGACCTCCCGTTTGCGTTCTGGAACACCAGTATTCAAATGAGAAGAAGAGGAGTCAACTACCACTGCTCAAACCCACCATACTTCAGATCGATTAAGTCCTGAGTCCCCTAAAGTCTAGAATCTCATCCAAAAACTTCAAGGCTTTTCGGTAACACCACAGAAATCTGAAGTGTCTCAAGGCAGTGAGACTTCGCAATTCAATCTACCTCACCCTCTCACCGGAATTCAAAGCAGAAAGCTCGGTATTGAACCTACTGAGTTGCCTTTACCGAAAAGGAAAAGGGCAAAAAAAAACACTGAAGGATCAGACAGGGAGACTTTCTCATCATCATCCTCCATTTCATCTTCCCCAGTGCGAAGTCAACCATCCACTCCTCCATTACACATTGTTGTTCAACAGGGATCGACAACTTCAGCATCCCAACCTACTCAATCCTTAATATGAAATCCTTTCCAAACATCTGGAATTTCATAAGCAATATCATATGTTATTAGTTCTACAATGGCTCAGAATCCATGGAGTAGTCCTGGTGCGGTCACTATTCCTGCACCATTACACCCATTGCCAGACTCTCTGGAAAAATGGTTGTCGAAATTTAATCCAGATGCTGGAACACAAGCCGAAGAACATATTAACAATTTCATGTTATCAGTTAATTTAAAAGGAGTGACAGAGGAAGATGTTGTCGTTAGGATTTTCCCTTATACTTTACAAGGATCAGCTGGGTCTTGGTATTTTTCCTTGCCCTCTGGATCCATTACCAGTTGGAACAGTTTTCAGGAACAATTTCTTACTAAGTATGGTGACGACAGGTCGTTAGCAACGTTAATTAATGATCTCTCGAATCTTAGGATAGAATCTAAAGAACCTATCAAGGAATTCAACTCACGTTTCAATAAGCTCTTGAATAAGATTCCAAAAACCTCTAAACCAAGTGAGAAAATCATAAGCGAATGGTATATAACAACCCTACCTTCAAATATAGCTATTTTTGTAGATAGAGCTGCAAAACCAACTTTAGCTGAAAATATGAAAGAGGCGCTTGCCGTAGAGAAACACATTATTGCTTTAGAAAAGAAAGCTGCTCTTGAAGATAGAAAATCCAAATTTTTTTCTTTTAAAGATGATTCAAAGAAGAAAACCCCTAAAGATCCATATGATATGGAGGGTCTACAAAAGGTCCTCGAGACTATGTCAAATGAAATGGTTGAGATTAAAAAGCAAGTAGCTGAAACTTCAAAAAAGAGGCCATTTAGAAATTTTAAGAAACCTGAATCAAAACCACCAAATGCTATATCTAATGCAGACTCAGATCCTGAAGAGGAAGAAGAAGATGAAACAGTCTTGCCATCCGAGGAACCCGAAGAAGAGGAGATTGTCGAATGCCATGGGATGTGGGACTTCATTTTACCTAGCTCCGATACAGAAAATGAACAAGAAGCTTTCCCTGTGACTACCAGGAGTAAAGGTACTCCTGAACCTGTCCAGGCAACTTCGAAGAAAAGGAATGCAGGTACCACTACTATTAAAGAAAAGGTTCCCAAAAAGAAATCTGCGGCAATACCATCCCAAAATCAGCCATCATCTTCAAACCTACCTTCAACATCTAAGACGTTGGTAGTGTCCAATTCAATGGATTATAATATTATCGATGATATGAAGAATACAAAGGCAAACATTACTATGTTTGAACTTAGCAAACTCAAACATCAGCAGAAATTACTTCTTAAGGAGCTAAATGCCGTCCCTTCTTCACCTCTTCCTAACGCTGTATTGTCTAAAGCTGAAAATGATTCATGTCAACCACCTCCTGGTAGAGTGGAAGCTACTGATGCAGTTTTAATTGGAGATAGATCAAATTCTCATACTCCTCCTTTCCTCTTGATCTACGAAATCTATAATAGAAATCTACACAATTGTTTGATTGACTCAGGGGCGTCCTCTAATATAATGCCAGCTTCAGTTTGTTCCAAACAGAACATTGAACCTTCCAAACTGAACAATGAACCCCAAAAGTCTGCAATTCATATTGTACAGTTGGATAGAACTAAGGTCCAGGTTTTAGGGGAAATCAACTCCGTAACTATCAGGTTATCAACTAATCCATGAGTGGTTCAGAGAATTGACATTTTAATCGTTGATATACCCGAATTTTATGGTTTAATTTTGAGTAGAGACTGGTCTGAGAAACTCCATGGTTATATTTCCACCGATTTGTCCCATATGTGGCTACCTTATAAAGGTAAGCCAAGTCAGATCAAAATCAATTGGGAGAAACATATGACCCATACTGTTACTGAATTTGAACAGGAAAATCAACCAATAACATTCAATAACAATATTTTGGGGAATTACTCATCGGAATAATTCTTTGGCAATTTCACTGCCCAACCATCTCCTTTCTCAGTTAATAATTTCACATCTCAGATAGAAATTTTTTCAAAAACCGATAGATCAAGATGTGTCAATATTGCTGAGGAAACTGTAAATAAAATTGTTGATAATTCTTTATTTTGGCCACTATACTTTGATGGGTCTAAATCAAGTGAAGGTGCAGGAGCAGGGTGTATTTTAGTCAGCCCTGAGGGAGAAAAAACCATGTTGTCATGCAAATTGGAATTTGAATGCACAAATAATACAACTGAATATGAGGCCTTAGTTCAAGGACTCCACAAAGCTATTGGTCTTAAAATTCAATATTTTAAAGTATTTGGTGATTCAGAAATTGTTATAAAACAAGTTAGAAATACAATTCACTGTCTTTCTAGTCATCTCAAACACTATCAGTCCTTGCTGCAAGAACTCATATCTCAATTTTTAGCATTCAATATTTCTCCTATCCCTAGGTCCCAGAATGCAGCAGCAGACCTGCTAGCTAATATTGCTTCCAAACTCCTACCTTCCGAAGATTACAGCCCAGACAGATTTTCAGTAGAGTTAATTTTTAGACCATCACTTCCCGATAATGTCACCAATTGGCGAGTGTTCAATCATAATGAAGACATTTTAAATTTCTTGACTTCCGACAAGTCCTATGATGATCAAATCATTGATGAAAGCGATCATGACCTCCAAATGAAGGAAAAGCAAGAAGAAAAATCAATACCAAAACTGTGGTCAAGCTAGAAGATCTTTGTGATATTAAAGACAATTTTAAACAGGTGACCAATTCAAAACTCCAGAGTTCCACTTTAAGATTTGAGTTGATAAACCTAAGTACTGAGGAAAACCCCCAAAACATTAATTTGGGATTAGGAATTTCTTTAGAAGAAAGAACAACATTCATTAGATTGTTGCGGAAATATAAATATGTCTTCGCTTGGAAATATGATGATTTGAAAACATACGATGCATCAATCATTCAACATACTATTCCAATGCTGTCTGAGCAAAAACCAATGCAACAAAAGTTAAGGAAAATTCATCCTAACCTAGAGAGTCAAATAAAGGCTAAACTACACAAACTCTTAAAGGCTAAGACCATTTTTCCTATCAGACATTCAAATTGGGTGTCCAATATGGTGCCAGTTAGAAAGAAAAATGGCGACATCAGGATTTGCATAGATTTCAGAAATCTTAATAAGGCAAGCTAAAAGGATAACTTCCCTTTACCTACCATGGAGCAGACACTCCATTCAGTAGCTGGTTCTGAGTTAATGTCCTTTTTAGATGGTTTTTCAGGATATAACCAAATTTTGGTCCATCCTGATGACAGACTTAAAGCTACCTTCAGAACTGTGTGGGGAACTTATGCTTACCAAAAAATGCCTTTTGGACTTATCAATGCAGGAGCTACTTTCCAAAGAGCAATGGACATAGCATTCAAAGGATTGATCAATAAATCAGTAGTTGTCTATTTAGATGATATTATTGTATTTTCCAAGAAAAGGTCTAATCATTTACATGATTTAAAACAAATCTTTGAACGCTGTAGAAGGTATGGTATCTCGCTTAATCCAAAAAAGTCCTTTTTTGCTCTTAATCAAGGAAAGCTTTTGGGCTTCATTGTTTCAAAGGATGGTATTTATATTGATCCAGACAGAACTAAAGAGATTTCTGATATTCCATTCCCTCACAATAAAAAATCCATGCAGTCATTTTTGGGTCAAATTAACTTTGTTAAACGATTCGTTCCAGATTTTTCCCAGATTATTTTACCATTGCAAACAATGATTAAGAAAAATTCGGTGTTTAAATGGGGAACCACAGAAAAAGAGGCATTTGATTCTATCAAACAATCAATAATTAACGCCCCTGATTTAAGCACTCCCAGTTTTTCGAGTCATTTCATACTATATACCCTCGCATCTGCCTTGTCTTATGCAGCAGTGTTGACTCAGATTAATGATCAAAACTTGGAAGCACCAATCTCATTTTACAGTTCAAATATTCAAGGTGCTGAACTTAATTACTCGCAAGTTGAAAAGCAAGCCTTTGTTGTATACAAAGCCATTAAACACTATAGACCCTTTCTCTTAAATGCTCACACAAAAGTTATAGTTCCTTTTTCAGTAGTAAGACAATTACTAGTCCACAGGGAATTAGGAGAAAAGAGGGCAAATTTGGAAATCAAGCCAACAAAGATTGTCAAAGGCCAAGGTTTTTGCAGGTTGCTAGCAGGAGCATCCAATATTCAAGAACCTGAAGGTACAAAAGATACTAAAGAAATCAATCAGATAAGTATCACAGATCCCGAATCACAATATGCAGATCTGATTTTCTATCTAAAAAATGGATACACTCCTTCTAATCTCTCCTACAAAAACAAATGTGCTATTAGATTGAAAGTGAAAAACTTCATAATGGTATATGATGTATTGTTTAGGCGAAAGTATGATTCAATTCTATTAAGATGCTTAGAAAAACCTGAAGCGCAAAAGGTTTTGCAGGAGCTACATGATGGACCAATAAGAGGACATTTTGGAGCTGATATAACAGCTCACAAAATCATTCATGCTGGATATTATTGGCCCACCCTATTCAGAGATACTCATGAATACGTTAGGAAATGCCCAAGTTGTCAAATCTCTAGTGGAAGACAAAGAAAGCCATCTTTCCCTTTGCAACCAGTGAACATTGAACAACCTTTTGAGCAATGGGGATTGGATATCATTGGGGAAATCACTCCACAGTCATCCAAACAACATAAGTATATCCTTACTGCCACTGATTACTTTAGTAAGTGGGTTGAAGCAATTCCTCTGAAGACAACAAACTCTAAGGCAATTATGGAATTCATAGATCAATTCATTATTACCAAGTTTGGTGTCCCAAATGCTCTTGTTTTAGATAATGCAGCTTATTTCTCTGGAAATTCTATGTCTGAGTTCGCTATCAAAAGGGGGTTTAAATTGAAGTATTCTGCAAATTACTACCCCCAGGGTAATGGTTTAGCAGAATCCACCAATAAAAATCTTATTAAAATCATCAAGCGAACTATTGAGCTGAATCATAAAAATTGGCATAAATTTTTGATATTTTCACTATGGGCTGACAGAATAACACAGAAAGCCTCCATAGGCACTTCTCCATTTAATCTAGTATATGGGAAGGAAGCTGTCATACCAACCAATTTAGTACTCCCATCCCTGGTTTTAGTGCAGTTTATTGAAGAAAGTCCCTCATCTTCTATTCAATTAAGACATGATCAAATTTTAAAACTAGAAGAAGAAAGGGAAAAAGCTAGAATTATACATGCAAAACATCAACAAATTATCAAGTCATCTTTTGATACAAGTTCATCCAGTTCAAAGCAATTACAAGTTGGTGATGTAGTTTTAAAATGGGACAAAGCCCATGAGGATAAAGGAAAACACACTAAGTTCCAGAAAATGTGGCTTGGACCATTTCAAATTAACGAGAATATAGGCCCTTCTACTTTCATATTGCAAGATCTATCAGGTAAGAGAGATTCTCTTCCTGTTAATCGCCTTATCTTGAAAAAATTCTTCAATTGAGGAGGTAACCCTTCTCCCTTTGTAAATATTCAATTTTCAACAAAATTTGTGTGCATAGTTTTTAAGATTTTGGGAAAATAAAGTTGTAAGATGCCTTCCATTGGTCTTTACTATAATGAAATTTTTTTCTCAAAAGAAATAGTTCTAATATTTACTTTTAAAAATGGAAGCCTTAAACAAAAGGAGAATTTCTAGGAAATTAGGTATATTTAGATTCTGAAACCCCATTTTATTTTTGTAAAATCTTCTCAAGATTTAGAAGTACTGTAAATCATTTTAATGTTTTTAAGCAGCCTGAGAAAGGTTATCAATACAAAATAGAAACTGATTCAATCTTAGCATCTTCAACTCTTACCTTGTCATCCATGTTCTCTTAAGGAGAAAATTGTTCATCCCATTCATCAAAGTTTATGATTACTCAGAGTGTAATTCTAAAATATATTTGATATAAAAGATAAGAGGTCTTATTACAAGCCTGCTTACCATGATCATTGGGAAATAGTTCAACTGACATTACCAATACTGCATATCAAAATAGGGTAATGGATTATAATTGTAAGACAAGGGGTCTCATCACGAGCCAGCTTGTTCAGTTAAATTACAACCAGTGAATGGCATTGTCAAACAGCTGGCCACCCAACTAGGACAATGACTTTTTATCTTACAAAATAAGTAAAAAAAAGAAAAAGTGATACAAAAATATGAAGGCATGTTTTTGGATTCATTCTTTTAATTATACTCTGAAATGGATGGGATAATGAATGATCAAATGGTTAAAAGGTATCCCTGTCGAGACTATAAATGTTTGCTGGCAGCAGAGGCTGTACCTATGACAAAGGAGTCATTATAAAGCTAAGTTGGAATTTTTTTTTGTTTTATCATTATCAACCAATTAAGGCTAATTTAAAAACTTAGAATGTATTTAATTTTAACAAGAGAAGAAAATAGCAGAAATAGTTATTATTATATTCAGAATTTATATATACCTAGTTATATTAGAATTCTCCTCTTATATGAGATTTCTAGATAAAGAAAGTCTAAGTATTTCAACATTTCTCAGAGATAACTGTTTCTGCTAGTGAATCGCCAATTGTTGTGCTCTACAACAACCCCCCATTTCATAATTTTTTTTTTCTTTAAAATCATAATACGAAATGGGTCCCTTTTAAACATAGATGTGTGAATAAATTGGTATTAACTCATCATTAGAAAATTCTTCATCAAAAGGTCCAGTAGAAATGTTATATTATAAACCTTTTGAACTATAATGAAATCGGTCTTGTAAATAAATATAAAGTTCTTTATTATTGCGATAAAGCGATCGCAAGATCGTATATCGCAACAATAAAGAAAACATAATGCATACACCCATTGACTTACTCCGATCCGAAAAGCAAACAACTATTAGATATCATGAAATGTGAATAGCAAGTGTAATGAAAGACCCTCCCTTATTTCTCCGATGTGATATCGCTATCGGCAATCAGAGGAAGTAACACAGCGCATGTTTATGACACCTTTAAATCTCCTGATGTGATAAGGTGTATCGCCATCGGCGATCGGCGATTTTGCAATGACATAACTAATATGAACCGAGCCCATCCCCGATTGTGATACATTAAATTAAGGCACGAGTTTCAAAACATATTTAAAAATGGCTTGCACGCATTATTTTGGATTATTGTTAAAGCCTTCCCATTCACGTTACCAATCATCGATTGCGATTTACTTATGATTATCCACCAAAAATCCAAGCCATGCTTGAATCAATCATCTAGCTGATAAACAATATGATGGGTATTTAAAACTCCTTTACCATGATTGACAGGTTAAGCGGCCAATTAATGAAGCAGTTATGCCGAGATCTTCCCTTAGATTGTATCTACGACAGCTTCACTGTAATCTTTCATTATTCGCTAATTGATATAATTCTTTCATATTGGCTCATACTACCTATTCTCTGTATCGCGTTGGTTTCATTCCTTGTGCAGAAATCCGCCGAAAGGACAAATTCAAACCAAATGGGAAAGAAATCCAAGAGATCTGCGGCAGCAGCGGCTCCTGCAGCAACAGTGCAGCCCGCCAATGATCCAGGACCAAGCAAAAAGGGTTTGATTTCAGACACTACATGTCTTGGCCTTGGAAATACAAGTTGGCAAAGTATCTACAATTTAATTGAAGTAGAGGAGCCGGAGGAAGTGTCGGAAGAAGCTACTGCAGGCTTAACTAATAAATCAGAAGCTTCCCTGAAAGATTTAGCCGACTCATATTTGCACAGGATAGTAGCACGAGAGAAAATTATTCGATACACTGATGTGATCAGATGGGTGGTTGAGGAAATTCCAGTAACAAATAGAACATTTTTCACAATTGACGGAAGAAGTTTTGGTTCATTTATGCTTGATGACTTAAGAAAGACGTATCATTTACCTACACCTGAAAAGACATACAATAAAGTCTTTCTGGAGAAATTCGCAGTAGAGAATGAGACCGAATCGGCCCCAATTAAGCAATGGAGACAGAATCCCGCAAAGCACAAACATGAATCATCAGGTAAGTACTCTATCGATTCGCTAGCATCTCCTTATTGTTATGCTGGAGCAATGATGTGTAGAATATGGGGAATGCATGATTATGCAAAATTCACTATTGAAATGGTTCCTTGAATGGAAGCGGCTGTTAATAGTTATGTGATGGATTGGGCAAATATATTGTTTGATAAAATAGCCGCTGCAATTTTTGACTTCAGATTTAAGGCACGAAAAACCACTAGAATCATTCCCCCCTTTTATTACAGTGCTTATATTATGGATATGCTTTATTTTAATTCTGAATATCCTATACTTGGGTGGAGATGGACTGCACAAGACAGCAAGCCAATCCACATTTATCATCAGATGTTATGGAAGGCACACTATAAAGACCACTTGTACCAAATCTGTAATGGTTTCATGTTGCCTATCTATTATGCCATTTTTAATAAGCCTGCCCCAAGGATTTCTGAGGAAGCAGAAATTGACTTGATTGCTGTAGGGAATTGGTTTGGGGAAGACAAGTTCACATATATAAGGGTTTATGGTAGCCTCACAAGACCCAATGTCCTCCCATTGTATGTACCAGATAAGCTGTTGGCTCGAGAGTTAACCTACCAAATAACAACAACAGGAGCGTCCAAAACTCTTAGGAATTCTAAGAAATAGGCATGGCCTTCATTTCCTTTGAAGTGCGGCGTTTACACCCTACATGATTACAAACATGTAGAGAAGGAGGCAGAAAAAATAAACGTGCTCAATCTTGCAACCATCCCTAATAGGCAATTCGATCCAAAGAAGGTTGCCTATAATGTGCTGGAACAAGCCAAACTTACAAGGTTTGACCTCGAAAAGGATGAGTTTGACGACCTGTTTTCTTTAGCAGAATCATTGTTTCAGGTGAAGACACTGGCAAAACTGAAATACAAAGATGAAGGACTGGTAGAATTCAATAGGTTCAAAGAACAGAGGTTGCAAACTCTTCCCCTGGACTTATTAGCTACTACATAGTCAAGCAAGCCTGAACAACCGATCATTGACAAATCTCTTGCTATAGAGAAAATTCCTGAAAAGGGAAAATAGCCAGAACAAGAAACAGAGCAGGAGACAAAAAAGAAACAGGACAATGAATATAGTGATTTAGAGACTCAAATTGATCCCAAACTCCTCAAAGAGTGGCAAAAATTTGACTCCATTATTAGCAATCCCGAGACTTCACAAGGATTTAACACACCTCAAGTAACAGTTGGTCAAGAGAGAACAACAACAAGCCTGCTGTCCCTATTTAATGCATCGCTCAGATTGGATATTCAACCTGTCCTAACGATGAACCACACTGGTTGGTTCGAAACGCATTGACAAATGATTTTTTATGTGATTTTGTCGAAATTATTCTCTAAACAAGATTATGGATCATAGAAGTCTAAATTCCTTAACAACAATTCCAATTGAAGGAACTAGCGGCCTACCCACCAACCCAGATGTAGAAATAATTCCAAAGGATCCATCCGATCAGATAGAAGACATTCCACCATTAGACGTCTTTTACAGTCCCAAACACAAGGTTGTAGTGAAAAGACAAAGGAAAAGGAGGAGACTTGATCAATCTTCTCTTTTTCCAGCACATACAAAGACAGCTAATGTGGTGTGGAAGGAAGAATTTAACCCTTCCGATGACCTTACAAAACTTTCTCAGTATGCCGGAGCCTATTCGGTAGCCACTATGGATAAAGCCTCGGAAGTAAGAAATCTACTTAAGGAAAGAGACCAAACAATTGTTTCTTTGCAGTTACAAGTGTCCGAAAGACAACAAAAAATAGAATAGTTAGAACAACAACTATCGACACAGCAGCAGATAAACAATCAATTGAACAAGCAATTGATCGAGGAGAAACAGAGGATAGACTCAATCGCGGTACAAAAGCAAAAGGAATTATCCGAAGCATTGGCTAGGATAAAGACAATGAATGAACAAATGATGAAGACCAAAGACGAGCAAATTGCTCAACTACCACACCAAGTAGAAAAGTTCAGGAGTCTTCCGCAACCAGCAGATTTCAGGTCCGAAGCTCTTCAGATCAACAAAGCATTGGTTACACAGATAAAACTGCTATGTCATAACATTTCTCTTGTTGAGCCCCTTTGTGAGATTGCTGCATCAATAGTTGACAAATCAGCTGATGCTAGGCAGGATTTGGAACAGGCCGATGAGACTCTAACCAACTTCCTTGCTTGGCAAGACACCAGTGAAGGGCAAGCCGCGAATCTGCCTAAAATTTTAGAGTCACACAAAGAAATCCCTTTCCTAGAATGGCAGTCACAACTAATGAAAGCAAAGAGAGAAGCCTCAAGATGTAGATTATCTACCAGTAATTTAATTGAGTTAATCAATGACACCCTTTATCTGTCTAACATGATTTTGCAGTGCACTCCAGGTAAACTTCCGTCAGCCAAAGCATTGGAACAAACATGCAATCAAGAATTAGAGAAGAATGGAAGATTAATTGCTGGAATCCAAAGTTCAACTTGGGATACCTTTTAGTTTTTCTTAGTTAAACCATACATTCAAAGGGCCGCACTCAAATGTTTAACCGATTTGATCGGTTGCATGATTCCTGAAATCCACGATGCCACATACTCAACCCAACTGCATTCTTGGCTCACTCATCCTCCAGAATTGCAAACGATGCTCAATATCTGCTAGCTCAAGCCTAAGGGAGATCATCCGAAACAATGAATCATGCTGCCGACTGCAAACAAGCCTATGTTGAGAAGATACTCATGATTTAATTGTACCAATTAATAGCATTTTATTTTTGTAAATTAGTTAGCCTAAATTAGCATTTATAGGCCCTTTCATGCATTTAGAAAGGGTCCTCAGTTTTTGTATAAACTCAAATCTGGAAGTCGCACTATTGTGCTTCTGGTATATTTTTATAAATACTAGGCCAGTATTCTGAATTTTAACGAAGAAAGCTTTGATGGGATGTGCACTATTGCCTTGATGTGAAAGTCTTTCTAAGTTGGAAGAAGGAATTTGAATGCGATCAATATTGGGAGTGATCCAAATAACATATGGTACTATTATCTATGCTCTTGTTTCATTCTTTCATGTGAATCGTCATTTGTTTAATCTTGCTATCATTGGATATATATGTGTTTTAATAGCAGTCCCTATATTTTTCACTATTGAATGTTTAAGGAGTGTTATTATTTCAGTCATATCTGTGTAAGTGATATATAAAGGATAGTGTAATAATGTTTTAATGATTACTTTGTTCAACTACTTGAACAAAGTAATTATCATATGAATAAATGTCTTTGTTTACCAATATAGTCATCTATATGCCTCTTTGTGGATAAAGATTATCAAACATTACACTAAAAGCAGAAATTTCCTGGGATAGGATAGTTGCCCATATTTTTACTTTTTAGATTAAATCATTCATCCATTATCATTATATATTAGAAGAACCAACCATTTATCCATTCCCTTTTATCCATTATTGGGAAACTGGTCCCATTATTTCCAGTTGGAGCCACCACGCCAAACAAAAAAGGAGCTGCCTTTAAGGTTCGGACCGGGCGGTTTTCCCCGATGTTGTTGCAACGATTTTTGAGGCATCAACAAGACCATAGTACTTGGGCGATAATTTATTATCCTTCCTAGATTTCTTGAGGGACATTTGTTTGTATGGTAGTAGCCATAAAAATACCCAGTCGTCTACAAAACTTGTTTCACTATGATGCTGATATGCCTGTTGTTTTATTTGATTACGCGCTAGAGTGAGGTTATCCTTTAAGAGTTGGAGAACTTCTTGTTTATGCTCGATGTGATCTTACATTACTTGAACCTTATATTTTCTCTTAAAGATGATGTGATGGATGGTGGATGATATCCATAAAGTGCCATAAATGGGGTCATTTTTGCTGCAGTATGGAAGGAACCATTATACCAACATTCAGATAGAGGTAACCACTTGACCCATTATGTTTGTTTATCATAAACAAAGCAACAAATATATCCTTCCAAACATTTGTTCACTATTTCAGTTTTCCCGTCAAATTGAGGATGATAAGATGAGTTATGAGCTAATTGAGTACCAAGACAAGAAAAACATTCCGTCCAAAAAATTTCATTGAAAATGGGATTTTTGTCACTTACAATAATATTTGGGTTTCCATGTAGCTTTTGAATTGTTTCCATAAATGTAGTAGCAACTGTATTAACTTTAAAAGGATGAGATAATCCACAAAAGTGTGGATACTTGGTAAGTCTATTAACTACCACCGTGATGACACTCTTTCCTTAAGGCTTGGGTAAACCTATGATAAAATCCATTGAGACCTCCTCACAACACTGTATTGGAATGGCTAAAGGTTGTAACAAACCTGGTGTCTTAATTGTATCAACTTTATTTTACTGGCAAACCAAACATTTTACCACAAAATTTTGAATATAAGGTTTAAGGCCACCCTAAAAAATTCCTTCTTAACCCTGTGGTAAGTTTTTAAAAATACTGAGTGCCCTCCTAAGGGGGAGTTGTACAATTCCTAAAGAATCTTTTGTTTGAGTTGGATATTCTTACAAATATATAAGTGATTTGTGTACCATAATGAATCATTTTTCCAGCTGAATGTATCATATGTACTGGGATCTTGTTGCAACTTTTGAATGAGTTTACACACCTCTTTTTCATTCTTACATTCATCCCTTGCTTCGGTTATTTAATCAAGTTGGATAATATACATGGCATAAAGCAATGCTTCCACATCCTCATCCTTTCTTGAGAGTTCATTTGCAACAACATTTTTCTTCCCTTTTTGTAGGTGATTTCAAAGTCATAACCCAACATCTTTGTGACTCGTTTTTGCTTCTCTTATGATGATAATATTTGTTCAAAAAGCATTTAAGACTATCATGATCTATTTTTACCTTGAAGTGTCTTCCCATTAGGTAAGGTCACCATTTCTTTAGTGCATGTAGTATTACCAACATTTCCTTCTCATAAATAGGTTTGTGTAAATACTTTCCTTTTATTGGACGACTTTTAAAAGCAATGGGTCGTCCTTTTTGCATTAAAACAACACCAATTCCATTTCCTAAGGCATCACATTCCACAATAAATGTTTTTGAGAAGTCTAGCATAGCTAGTATTGGTGTTTAACACATTGTCTCTTTAAATTTTTCATAAAAATTAGTTTCTTCTGGAGTCCAAGAAAATGCATATTTCTTCAGTAATATTGTTAAAGGTGCTGCTATTCTCCCATAATTCTTAACAAACTTGTGATAATACCCTGTCAAACTGAGAAATACTCGAAGATGCTTTATGGTTGTGGGGATTTTCCATTACTTAATGACTTTAATTTTGTTAGGGTCTACTTAACACTCTCATGAGATACAATATACTCAAATATTCTACCTTTTGTACTCCAAAGAAACATTTGTAGGTTTTTGCATATAATTGTTTCTCCTCCAATATTTTGAGAAACCATAAACATGTTGAACATGATCCTTCCAAGACTTATTGTAGATTAGTATATCATCAAAAAATACTAACACAAATTTAGTAAGGAAGGGTTTGAAAATGGAATTCATCAGACCTTAAAATGTGGAAGGTGCATTAGTAAGGCCAAAAGGCATCACCAAAAATTCATAATGACCCTCATGAGTTTTGAATGTTGTTTTCAGAATGTCTTCAGTCTTCATTCTAATTTGATGATATCTTGAACAAAGATCCAACTCGGAAAAGTAAACTACTCCATGCAATTCATCCAACAATTCATTAATGATAGGAATGGGAAATTTAGCTTTAATAGTGAGCTTGTTGAGCTCCCTATAATCTAGACACATAAAACATGATCCACCCTTCTTGTGCACCAATAGTACTGGAGCAGAGAAAGAATTTTGACTAGGTTGAATTATACCGACCTCTAACATTTTTGTAACCATACATCCAATTTCACTCTTTTGGGCATAGGGATATCTATAAGGTCTGATGTTTGGAGGAACAATTCCTAGAATCAAATGAATAACATGATCATGATAACCAATAGGTGGGAGGCCTTTGGGAGTCTCAACTACCTTGGAATGATTATCCAAGACTTTTTGGAGATTTGGAGAAATAGATGATTTCGATGTTTGAACCTCTAGTGAGCATAATTGTGCAATTACACCCCGTTTTTCTTTCTTTAGAAGCTTTTTCATGCCATTAGAGCTGATCATCTTTCTTGGTTTCCAAGCAATACCCCTTAATTAAACTTCCTTTCCTTCCCAGAAAAAGTACTTGAAAATTAAAAGCTACCGTTCCCAAATATTGTAACCATTTGACTCTTAATACAACATCAACAACACCCATTGGAATGGAAGGAATTGGACTATTCAATACATATTCCCCCATGGTTAGCTTGATATTATGGTACTTCCAGGGAAATTTATAGTTCCTCCTTTTGCAACCATCACTTGATACTTCGATGATGGATAGGGGAAGCGATTCATTTCCTTGGCTATCTTACAATGCATAAAATTATGGTTACTACTCGAATCAATCAACATTATTACCTTTTTCTTCTTGATATATCCTTCTATCTTGAGAGTTTTAGGAGTGGCGATTCCTACTAATTCATTCAAGATATGGCCAGATTCATTTTTTCTTTCTCTAGGGTTGGTTCCTGGTGTATATCCTCCTATTTTTATGTTTCTTGTTCCTTTTCTTCCTCCTCTTCACAATCTATGTAAAATAATTTTATCTCAACAGACTTATGACCTTTAGCGTATTTACTATCACAACTGTAACAAAGCCCTTTTGCTATTTTTTCCTCCAATTTTTGTGTTGTCAATCTTGTAGTTTATGGAAGGTTAGGATCAACAACACATCCATATTTGTAGTTGTGAATGGTATACTTCCTTGTTGCCATAATTTTGCTTCAAATTTTCTTTCCACCCTGAATGCCTTCTCCAATGAATCAAGTTCCTGAAGGTGAACCTCATGCTGGATGTTACCATTTAAATTCCCTATGAAGAAATCAATCATATGCTCCTTTGGAATATCAATTACCCTGATATTCAATTTTTGGAAGTCCTTAATGTGTTCTGCCTTTGAACCCTTTTGTTTGAGAATTATCAATTGGCTAAAGAAGGTGTTTCTCTTTGTATCCTCATAATGTGCTATCATTTCCTCCGTAAATATTGCCCAAGTGAAAAGTTGTTTATGCGAAAAAAGCCATCGATACCATACAAATTGATTAGGTTATAAATATAAATATGCAATGCATACCTTTTGTGTGTGTTACACATCATGGAGATCAAAATATTGCTCCATTTGTAGTATCCTTGTTACAAGATTCTTGCATGAAACTTCCTCATATTGATCTTTGGAAGGTGGTGGGTCTTAAAACCAACATTGGAGTCTCTAAAATTATAATTCATATTCCTTTTTTCCTCATCATGATCTTCATGGATTACCTTGTCACCACTGGGAATCCTTTCTTGTATCAATTTTTTCAACCCTTCCTTCAACCCTTCATCTTGACATTCATCATTTCTTCCATGTCTACTTTTAAACCATCCTTCAAACCTTTTATTTCTGCTTTTTAACCATCAATTTCCCCTTTTAGTTCATCTTTGGTTTCTCTTTGTGAGAGCAAAATTTTGTGCACTTGGTCTCATAATTTTGATATATCATGTTACAATTCTTCTTCTTCATGCGTCATAATAGAGCTTTCTGAGGGCTTAATGGGTGTAGAATTGTTTTGTTTAGGAGGAATTTTATAACCAAATAATGATATCTATTCTTTAACATTCCCTTGTAATCACTTCAACTAATTTTTCAAACAAAAGTTATGCAAATTAAAAAAAATACACACCTTTTTCTTGCTTTTAGGAGCTCGATCTTGAAACAATTGTAACTCTGTAATTTCTCTGGTTCCCATCCAAGTCTCCTTTCCAACTTCACAAGTCAAACCGAGATTGGATTTCTCAAGGTAAATGTATGCCCAATCTCCCACAATGACTTGGTTATGGACTGGTTTAGTAGAGCGAACTTGTACGAAATTCCACGTGTCACTGTTTCAACCTTTGACCCTGAAAATGATACACGAAAAACTATAGTCTATTTGATTTCAGTCTCTTTTTATGAAATTCAAATCTAATGCATGTATAGAAGGTTATGATGATTTTCTCTAGGTTACCTGTTTGAGACTGAATTCTGGAGCCTACAAAAACCCTAACTTTTTCGGACCCTAACTCATAAAATATAGTGAAACAAGATCAAATTTTTTTACACTAATATCATCAAGATTTTAGCCTCGTAGAAAAAATGTTATAGATAAAATACCAACATGAGTTGTTTCAAACAGCAAAAACCTAGAATCCAAAGCTCTGATACCAAATTTTATGCAACCAGATGAGAAAATAGAAGAAAAGATAGATCAATGACTTAAAAATTATCTTCTTTGAGGGGGGAAACTCCTTTACATTACATAAATAAACAGTTCTTGTATGATACAAATGATAAGACCTCCTTGGTATATATAAGAGTCTAAGGGGTCACAATATAATCAGAGCCTACATAACAATAATAATGTAAGGGCACAACAATAACAATAGTGGGCTTCTATGGGGCACAACAATAATAATATGTGGGATACATGGGCACAACAATAACAATAGGGGCCTACACTAACAATAATAATAAGGGGTATACACTAGTATTATAGGGACCTAACATAGGGGCATATGTACTCTTCAGTGATGAAACTCCATGCATGTCAGAAAGAATCCAACATTATCTTCATGATATCACAAATTAGTTTCCACTTGGAGAGGATACTTATATCAGGGTCTTCGGTGCCTACAAGCCTCCTCATGCTATCCCTACATTGGTTATAGATAAAGTGGTATTTCAAGAGGTTTCTTACCAACTTACCACTGGATTCTTTAAGACTCTAGATAAAGGAAAGAATGGACCATGGCTTGTCTTCCCACTGGACATTAGAGTGTACACTATCAAAAGATTTAAGGATGTAGTAATGTAAGCTAAGGACCTAAAAATATTTCATTTCGTTGAGTTGAGTTTCCATAAGTATGGCCCAAAGGGTATTTCCTCAGAACACTACAAAGCAATTGGGTTTCATTGGGCTTATGCTATGTTCACTGATCAAGAAGAGGAAAATATAAAAAATGGTTATAATGCTTCCAGGGAATTGGAAAAATGCATACAAGCTAAATAACTAGAACAAGATGAGCATGATACCCAATAAAGCGTGAGCCTAGAAGGTTGAGAAACCTTTCTCAAGAGAAGGTGAGAGTAGGAAGGAGAAAGAGAAAATCGAAAGAAGCATAAAGCAGATAAGCAAGAAGCCCAAAGAAACAACAAGAGAAAGAAATTCAATAGAGGTAGCAAGAAGAGGAGGCTCAAACAAAATAAGAGGAGGAAGCTCAACAAAAACAAGTAGAGAAAGAGTTGAGGAAGAAGAAAACCTAAGAAAGCAAGAAGAGGGGAAGAAAAGAAAAGAAGACTAGAAAAGAAAGAACATGGAGGCAACCAAGAAGATAAATGAGGAAGCAATGCAGAAGAATAAAGAATAAGACAAGCTCAAAAGAAGAACAAAGAAAGAAATAATAAGAGGAAAATAAGAGAAAGGAAGAGAAGGAAGCCAAACAACAACAAGAGGCTTTAGCCAAGCAACTCGAGAAAGGTATATTTTCCAAACAACAAGAAGATAGATCAACAAAAGGTAATCAATAAAAGGCTTCTAAAATGCTAAGTTGGAGCTACCCACTTTGAATATTCTATGCTATATTCCTATCACTTGTGGTAATTTCCCATTGTAGAAATTAGGGATTATAGAGTAGGAGGTGGAAAAAGTCTTAGATATATTTAGAATTACCTTTGATCAGGTTCAATGTGTTGGGTGCAGGAATTGCAGTCTGGCAAACTCCTTCAACACTTAATTATCAACCCGGGGTTTTCATAAACTTAGAGGCAAAGCACAGGAAATGCCAGAAATGATATGAAATTTTCCTAACTCTATTCCTACTTCCTTAATTACAATCTTGCAGAATCGAAAAGAAAAGATCACTTGGAAATTTACACCAAAGCAATTCTACTGCTTGAATGTGAAAGAAAGTACTTTTGCAAAGAAATAAATGAAAGGAACTTTCAAACTCTTGTAAGCAATCCTGACTAATTGAAATGGAAATCTATGTCTTTCTTCAGTATAGTTGTATGCTAGATTGATAATTGGACCCCGGAAGATGTCTAAATTTGCTATAGATATTTCTCCTTGCACTAAGTTGTTATTCAGGTACTCCTGCAACATTCTTGCACCAGTACCAGAACAAAGTTTATATGATGGAAGTATATTTTACACTTGTACTAAAGATTTATATCCTCATGCAGGGGCTCTAAGCCTCAAGACTAGAGCACTTTGTTCCTTTATCAGGATATTGATTCCTGTACCAGAACAAAGACTCATGCACCAAGTTTTCAAATTTCTTTTAAAGAGTGTGTTAACTTAATGAAATAATTTGAAAAGTTGACAAAACTTTGAAATAACTTCCACAAGCAGAAATATGCTTCAACCCAACTTAAATTTAAAATAAGGATTAATTTCCAAAGTCAAAGCACACTTTGCTTCAATTAAGGAACTCCTTCATGCAACTAAATAAATCATCTAATTGTGACGACAGGCTTTATCCCTATAATAGTTATTCACACAAATCCGATCTACCCTTTTAACCCTCTTAATTCAGAAAGATTCACTTTGAAATAATTAAATATGAAGTTCGATCCTTCCCTGAAAAGTATGAAGTGCAGGTACAGATTAATGTGTTATAACAACGTTCATTATTTAATTACCAAAGCATATCTAATTCCAGATATCAAGAATACTTCGGAATGATAAACACACACTTTCAGAAACGCATCAAGGCTCTTATGATAGAAAAGAACAAAAGATTGTTGTTGTAATGAACCAAAGAAATCAATTTGCGAAACTGTAAATGCACTAGGGCAGGAATCACGTGGTTGCACGTTCGAGGCATAAATAATGCTAAGCTTTGAAGAGAAGAAAGCACAAAAGGATAAAATCAAACTTAATTAAGCATGCACACCACTGATCCATCACACAATGGTTATGAATGAAATCGAACCTAGACTTTGTGGAAGAATGAAAACATTCATTTAATTCACACCTTGCATTAAACGAAATCAACACACCTTTAACAAGAAAGAAGAATGCGAGGGAGAACAAGCTAGGTTGGCTGGGACCTAGCCAACCAGCTCGTTTCCCTGTTTAGGAAACTTGGAAACTAATCTCTCATGACGCATCAACACAAAATTAAAATGCAGGATTAAAATAACATGGCGTAGTCCTTTATATTAAAAATCAACAAATATAAATGGTGAATTCAAATCCAACCCAAAACGAGGGTGATACCAGCAAAATTACAAAAGACCACAATTACAATATCATCACTATAGCTATTGCTCGCTACCATTTTCCATCTAAATCCTACATTTTATACATCCTTTCAGGCCTGCGGTCGTAACCAAATTACATCCAGGGTTACAATCTAAGCCTTTCGGTTGTAACAAAATAACAACAATGGTACATGTTAAGCCTTTTGGCTGTAACAAAATGCTAAAATTGAGCATTCGGTTGGCGACCTAATATTCTTCATATCCCTGACTTATCTCCATTGCGATCCCAACTCGAGATGACTGATCCTAAACGAGATGTCCACGTTAGGTAGTGAGTTGTCACAAAAGTTTAGGATTTGCCAATGGTGCAAGAATCCTACTTTCACTCGACCATGCTAATGAAATGATTAATACGTTTCTTACCAAATACTTTAGGAAATAAAATATTAGTTGCAAAGAATATTAAAGGTATAAAATCTATAAAAAAAAGTTAATTAAGCACATTTTTAACCCTTGAATATGAAATATAAAGCTAGTGCAGGAAAAGGCACGATTCTTGGAATAGTGCATGAATAAGGAGGTTGTAAAGTTAAAACAGAGGTATAAGGTTATGATTTTGAAGTGGGAAAGGGGTTAAAAATGAAGCAATTTAGCCTACCAATATCCTCCCCACCCTATGCTGTTGTGGGTCCTCACACAACCTTTACCTTTTGCAAAAAAACCAAAACAAAGGAGCCTCCCTTCAATTCTGAACTTGTATGTTGGTCCCTGCTTTCACTGTCGTTGCCTTCCTACCCTGATCCTTCTTAAGTTTCTTGATCACCTTTTTAAGATGTTCATAGAACTTTGAGGGCCAAAATTTCCATACCTTAACTTGTCTTTTATGATCCTTCATCTCTCCTTCCAACTCTGCATTGATTTGCTTTTGCACTGCATTTTTCTCTTTCAAGGCTTGGTTTAATACCTCTAAGCCATAAACATGTTGCTTGAGCTCTTCTATCTGACTGTTTAGATAGAGGGTGGAATTTTCTACTCCTAATTCCTTTGGTGCAGACTTCTTGGAAGTCGATTCCAAACTTGTGTCAGCATCATCAGGGTTAAGGTTATCCTAGCCACCTAGTTCTTGCATTTCAACATCGTCAAGGGTTTCAATACCCAGAGTTTCAATGTCACTAAGGGTATCAGTACCTTGCACATTCACTTTAACATGGGTTTCAATACCCTGCTCATTCAATTTACTAGGGTTTTCAATACCCAAAACTTCAAAATCATTAAGGGCTTCAGTGCCTGGAACTTCAATATCATCAAGGGCCTCAGTACCCTACTCATTCACCTTACCAGAGGTTTCGGTACCCAGAACTGCAAAATCATTAAGGGCTTCAGTGTCTTGCGCCCTATCATCCATCTGACCCTCTGCTGGGTCTTTGCTTACACTTGACATCATTTTTCTCTTCTTCATCCTACCAAAGAGGACTAACAAGGGTGTGTCTTCTTCCTTTTCCACATAGTCTCTGTCAACCACAGTATGGGCCGCCACCTCAACGAGGACCGAGAGGTTATTGTTACCTAGTGAAGTGGGTGGAGAGTCATCCAATAGTATCAGGGAGGTCAACTGAACATGACCCACCATTGAAGAGGCAGTCCTTCTCTTGGCCGACCTCCTGGTCTCGGTAGGACGCGGGGTTAGAGTTTCTGACTTTTATTTCTTGCTTGCACTCTTCTTCTAGGTTGACTTCCCTACACCTCGTCCCTGAAACTCCTTTAAGAATTCTTCCCAGTTCATGTTTTTAACCTCCAGTTCTTTCTTGATTAAAATTGTGATCAACCCGTGGTGATATAACTTGTATGCAACCTGGCTTGACTTGCCTTTCTGAACATCTTTTAATATTTTTTCTAAGCTCTTGAGCAAATAATAAGGAAAATTAATGAGCTTATCGAACTCAAAATATAGGAGCAATCGCATGTGATACATGAAGGTCAATGAGTAACAACCCTCGTTGGTAATAAAATTCTACAATACATAAAGGATATGATTTCATTTTCTAATCATAGCATTACACTCGAGACTGTTCTTCCAGTCCACCTTTTGCTTCAGGTCGACCATGAATCGATACCACAACTTCTTCTTTATCTTCTCCTTCTTAAACCATTATTCCGCCACTGCTGGTAAACCTGTAACCTGAGATATGGACTCCTATGTGACCGAAAATTCCAACGAACCAACCATGGCTCGGCTTCCATCAAAATTCTGGGTGAATTCTAGCACCACGGCTGAGTCAAATGCATCAAACTTTTGCAAAAACGAGAGGAACCTGAATTCCTACAATGTTAAAAAAATGTTTCTATACTCGACTATTTGCTCCATCTCCTTCACGGACTGTGGTTCAATCCTTACAAGCACCATTTCTCTGTTTGAATTCACCCAATCCTTCCTGGTCTCGGTAGGATGTGGGGTCAGTGTTTCTAACTTTTATTTCTAGCTTGCACTCTTCTTCTGGGTCAACTTCCCTACACCTCATCCATGAAACTCCTTTAAGAATTCTTCCCAAGTCACTTTTTTAACCTCCAATTATTTCTTGATTAAAATTGTGATAAGCCCATGGTGATATAACTTGTATGCAACCTGGCTTGAATTCCCTTTCTGAACACCTTTTGACATTTTTTCTAATCCCCTAAGAAACTAATAAGGAAAATTAATGAGCTTACCAGACTCAAAATGCAGTAGCAACCGTATGTGATACAGGAAGGTCAGTGAGTAATGACCCTCGCAGGTAAGAAACTTCTGCAATACATAAAGGATATCGTTCCATTTTCCAATCATAGCATTACGCTGGAGACTATTCTTCTAGTCCACCTTTTTCTTCGAGTTGACCACGAATCGACGCCGCAATTTATTCTGTATATTCTCCTTCTTAAACCATTGTTCCCCCACTACTAGTAAACCTATAGAATGAGATATGGACTCCTTTGTGACCGCAATTCCAACGAACCAACCTTGGATCAGCTTCCATCAAAATTCCAAGCAAATGCTAGTGCCACGCCTGAGTCGAATGCATCAATTTTTTGCAGAAATGGGAGGAACCAGATTCCTTCAATATTACAAGACTATTTCTATACTCAGTCATTTGCTCCATCTCCTTCACAGATCGGGGTTCAATCATTCCAGGTGTCATTTCTTTATTTGAATTCACCCAATCTCTGTCTAAAACTTTTGGAAGAGTATTAAAATATAATACTCAAAATGATGGTCAAGATATACATTTGCCACTATATTGGCCACTTCCCGAATGGTCATGCTTCATTATTAAGATTACATAGATGTGAATACAAATTGGTTCAAGTACAAGCAGGCGATGATGATTGGGAAAGGCGACAATTTAGATAATGATTCAATGTAACAGTCATGCAAGGTCAAATATGGAGTAAGGCCATCATTAACAGGTGATGAGTTTTTCAAGAAGAGGTAAGTATTGGATTTCGGGAGAATTGTACCATCCCATATTTGCTTCATGATCTCACATAAGGTGTACTCAGTACTCATTAAAAATATGAGGTTGAATATCCTAAATATCTTTGTACTTAAACGATTTCTTCCTAATTTAGTAAATGATAAAACAAAGTGTTAATAATAATACAAATTATTGAATTCCATGGTCTATAGGTAGTGCAATTATTTTTTTTGAACAAAAAGCTTATGAAACAAAGATAAGCTTTTCAATATGTATTTTTGTACCAGGTGTTCCTGCAACAGAACATATGTTTTTCCAATTGGGCACGCTCAGCAGTGCATATTCCTGTACTGAACGTCCCTGCACTAAGTGTGCTTACACTGAACATGCCTACACTTGAACATGCCTGCAATGAACATGCTTGCACTTGAACACACATTCTTGCACCAGGGATATTTGTAGCATATCTAGAAAGAGAAAGGGAACCAGAAAAAATTCTAATAGGATATAATTCATAAGATGGATTAAAGTTTTGCTGGATATACAAGGGAGGTTTAATTATCCATTCTTTGGTGTTGATATATGCCTTCTGATTTGATTTTTGAGTTCGCATCAGATCTTGCAATCGATCCATGAGGGAAAAAAGGAAATGGGAAAAAGGGTAAATTTTAGAATGGGAAGGAAATTAGAATAGGGAATTCAAGAGTGAGACCATGAAGAGGGAAAAATCGAAAAGGGATTTTAGGGAAAAAAATTCAAGGGAAAATGAGGGAAATACGAAATCGGATAGGGAAAGTTTCTGAAGAAAGGGATGGTAAATTTCATGGGATGAAAAAGAGGAAAATAAAGGGGAATTTTTTTTTACGAAAATGGGAATAGAAGAAGGGAAAAATTTCACCTGACATCTGCCTGTATAGTGCTAATCCAAAAAGTAAATGCATCAGGAATTGAGTGTTGCTTGGATAAAAAATTATGCGCTAGTTATCCCAAACTTGGATAAGGGCTTGGTTCCTGCACTTGAACTTTCTTCTTCTTGGTGACAATTAACACATCTAAAGATCCAGTAACATTTCCACTTTATTAGAATTTGATCTTCCTGCCAACAAGTTGGTTTTCAGGTTGATCCTTCTCTAATCATGTCAGTAAAACTAATTTTCACAATCGCAAGTGTGGAGCGATAAAAAGGTGTCTTTTTAACTCCTAATTACCTCACATTAATTGTCAACCCAGGGACGACTTTTTATTTCAAGAGTGTACTCAGTCTGAGGCTGCTATTTACTCAAGAGTAATGTTCTGCAGTATAGTGCTTAAAATCCAAAAGTAAATGAATGCTTGAAATAAAATCTACTTACAGCAAAATACCTTGAAGCCTAAATCATTCATTCGGAAAAATAAGCAATGTATCAGTCAAGGGTTCAACAACAATAAATCATCCCTTTGGAAACTGATGTAACCAAAAGTAATCAAGGAACAAATCATTAATCTGGGGACTAGACAGCAAATGCCAATGCCCACTACAGTTTCAGATCGTTCAACACACCAAGCAATCAATAACACAAATAACAGAAAATGGAACAACAAATATGAAATGGAACAGCAAATATGAAATGGAACGTCAACTAAGAAATGGAACAACAACTAAGAAATGGAACAACAAATATGAAATGGAACAACAACTAAGAAATGGAACAGCAAATCAGGAACTGTAATGGCAATTAAGTTTAAGAAACATCAACGCCTTAGTCTACAAAATCAAATGCAGTCAATCATATCCTACGGAAATCAAATGGCAATCCTTCACTCTTAAGGACAGATTGAACAACACACCAAAATGGAACAACACTGATTAATGATGAATTATAGAACAACGCTTGAAAACCATATATACACACGGCACACTTTATAGTAATCTGATCCAGTTATCAACCTCAGTTAGAAAGAGTACGACTGCATTTCAAAATAGAACAACATTGTTTATGGATCCAACAATCGCAAAGAACATAACTTCCAAGATGAATTCTGTAATGTTAATGAACAAGTGCACTGCACAAAGGCTCTGTAATTAAACAACAACGGTCTTCTGTAAAGACTATTAGTATTATATCAACACCTAAAAGAACAATGATACGATGCAGAGTCAATACAATAGTTTTGTCTTTAGAAACCTTAATAAATTAAACATAACAGAGCATGTGATGTAAACTTACAAAACACATCAGATTACTAAATAACTTCGATTAAGAAAACCACACATAAACCATAAAGATAATATACAACAGTAGCAGCGTACTCCACCAGAGGTTGGGCCCTTAGCGGCCAGCGGATGTTGCTGGGCTACTTCAGATGAGAAGAATGGACAGTAACTCCCAAATCAGGTATTAATCATTACATGGTGAAATCATTACAACAGCTAAAGCTTTGAGACTTACAGCATGAAACAATCCTTTCTTCTTCCTATCCTATCATGAATTCTTAATTCTAAATCTTTAATTCTAAATCCTCAATTCTCCATTCTCTTAGCCATCCCCATCTCTGATCTATGTTTTCATTTAAATAGAGAGAGATCAGAGAGCAGTTACAATAGAGATAATTACAACATGATTCTATTACAAAATTGGATTGTTTCCAACCAATTGATCAACAAAAAGATATATTTTCATCCATCTCTCAACAAGAGCAAGACGAATTTGGCTTTGTAGCTGAGATTTGGAGGACGACCGCAACAACAAATCTGAGAAAATCATGCTCAAAGAACCCTACATTTCTCTCAGTACAATTCGAATTTGGGCAAACCGTTCTTCAATAAAGTTAATTGGGTCTGTTCTGGACAAAACCCATGTTCCAGATTTTCCAAATTCTTCTTCATTTGCTCAAAATATCAACTGCAAAACTGTCACTTCTTATTCCAGTGAATTTCTGAGTTGGCACATTTAATGGTCAAATCTTCAATCTAGAAATTATCTTAGAGGTTAAAAATGGTGAATAATGTTACAACTAATTTATTGAAACTATCATTCATAATCATCAATTTATTAGAAATAAAGGAGAAGAAATAATATTTTTACATAAGAGCATAAATCATCGTAAAATAGAATTATATGATAAATTATGACAAATGACGTGATGAAGAATGGTAGAAATGGGTGGAATAAGCACTCACAAGTGATAATAATAATGGCATATGAACGGCCCAACAACAAGAATTTTATTTTTTTTTTATTTTTTTTATTTTATTTTTTTTATATTGGATTTTCTTTAAATTTTATTTCAAGAGAGAAGAAATCAGATCAAAATAGGCTGGCATAGCCACCTACCAACTAAAGTTCAGACTATTGCTGCACTTGCTACATGAAATTTTCCTTTGTGGTGGGTTGAAAATATGCTTTAAGCCTATGCCCATTCACAAGGACAATTGAATTTCGCCCATCAATAGTTTTGAATTCTACAACCCCATTGTCGAAAACTTGAATTACCTCATATGGTCCCATCCAATGAGCAAGGAACTTACCTTCAAAATGTTTAAATCTAGAGTCATAGAGAAGTACCCAATCACTTGGTTGGAATCATTTCTTCCTGATAAACTTGTCATGCCACTTCTTGTGTTGCTGCTACACCAAAATATTTTGTTCAACAACATCCCTTCGAAATTCATCCAACTCGTTTAACTTTAATAGATGTTTCTATTGTGCTTCCGAGAGATCCAGATCCAAATGAACTGCAATTCTAAAAGTCTTTATCTGAAATTCAATTGGAAAAAGGACTTGTTTTCCTTACACTATCTCATATGGTGTATGCCCCGTGATATTCCTCCAAGTGGTTCGATAAGCCCATAAGGCTTCAGGCAATCGGCTAGCCCAATCCTTCCTATGCATGTTTACTGTTTTGGTGAGGATGGATTCAATCACCTTGTTTGTATATTCCACCTAGCCATTTGCTTGCAGGTGATACTATGTAGATTTCCTGTGCCGAATATTATACTGATTCATGACTTCCTGTACCAAGTTAGAAACAAACTGTGGTCCATTGTCAGAAACAATTTCTCTAGTAACACCAAATCTAGTAAAAATTTCATTAAATAGAAAATCAACAACAACTTTTTTAGTGGCAGAAAGAAACAACTTTAGCCTCTACCCATTTAGTAACAAAATCAGTACAAATCAAGATATGCTTTTTATTTAAAGATGTGGGGTTTATGGGTACTACGAAATCAATAGCCCATTTTTCAAAGGGCTCAATCATGACTTGAGGACATAAAGGCATTTCATTGGCTTGAACAAGTTGACCCATTCGTTGATAACTATCACAACACCTAACATATTGCTTGGCATCCTTAAAAAGAGAAGGCCAAAAATAGCTAGTGCGTAAAATTTTATATGCAGTTCGTTTATCAGCGAAGTGGTCACCACAAGGTTCATCATGGAAAAATTTTAAGATATCAAACATTTATTCCTCTCTCACACATCTACGAATAACAAAATTTGGTCCAGTGTAAAAGAGGTCTCCCTGTATCCAAGAATACGAAGCATTTTTCTGAATGATATTCTGCTTTTCACGAGTGGATAAGTGAGGTGGTGTTTTTCTGGTGACAAAATAGTTAGCTATGTCAGCAAACCATGGGGATTTTGCTGACATAGCAAAAATATGTTCATCAGGTACATCATCATTAATAGGAATTACTTTACTAGGATTATTTAATCTAGAAGGGTAATCAGCTACAACATTAGACTTTCCTGGTCTATCAATTATTTGTAACATTGAATTCCTGTAATAAAAGCAACCATCTAGTCACTCTACCACTAGTTAAAGGTTTATTCATTAGATATCACATAGCAGAATGATCAGTATGCATATAAACTTCATATACTGTAATGTAATGTCTGAATTTATTAATAGAAAAAACAATGGCTAAAAATTCTTTCTCAAAAATTTGTATAGTTAAATTTGGTAGGCGACAAATTTTTACCGATGTTGTAAATAACATAGGATTGTTTATTCTCCTCTTGTCCTAAAGCTGCGCTAATGGCAGTGTCTGAGGCATCAGAGGAAATATGAAATGGCATGGACCAATTTGGTCCTCTCAAAACTGGTGCATGTACTAATTTTTCCTTCATTGTCTCAAATGACTGTTGGTAAGATGTGGACCAAGTGAATTCACTATCCTTAGCTAATAATTGAAAAAGGGGGGTAACAATCTTGGAAAATTGTCTATGAATCTTTTGTAATAACCAACATGTCCCAGGAAACCTCTCACTTCCCTTTGTGTTTTGGGTGCATGTAGACGAATAATGACTTCAACTTTAGCGAGGTCTAGCTGTATACCTTTGTCAGAAACCAAATGACCAAGAACCACTCCTGCTTTGCAAATTAATATACATTTTTTATCACTCAAAGCAAGATGAGCCTCTTGGCAACATAAAATCACTTTTTCTAGATTTTTAAGAGCTTCATCAAATGAGTTACCAAACACAGAAAAATCATCCATATAAATCTCAACACATTCAATATCAACAAAAATAGCCATCACAACCCTTTGAAAGGTGGTGGGTGCATTACACAACCCGAAAGGAATCACTCGATAAGAAAATGTACCCCAAGGGCATGTAAAGGTAATTTTTTCTTGATTTGAGGGTGCAATCTGGATTTGGCTATACCCATTAAAGCCATCAAAAAATGAAAAGTACTTTTTACCGGCAAAGGTATCTAGCACCTGATCGATGAAAGGAAGGGGAAAGTAATCATTGAGAGTGAGTTTGTTTAATTATCAATAGTCAATTCAAATATGCCATCTCCCATCCATCTTAGGGACTATCACTAATATAGAGACCCACTAACTATCAGAAATGGGATAAATGAAATTAGCGTCTAAGAGTTTTTGTAATTCCTCTTTAACAATATCTCTTGGTGTGGGATTCATTTGTCTCTGGAGTTGTCGGATAGGTCGGGCTCCCTCCTGATATAGATATGATGAGTGTAAGTATCGAGAGGAATGCCTTTCATGTCTTCGTAACTCCAAGCAAATGCATGCAAGTGATCTCACAACAAGGTAACAAGTTGCTCTTGCTGAGATGAATCCAAGTCTGAGCTAATGTGTACAGATTTTCCTGGACTAATTTCAACAAGAGTGGTATTGGGCTCAAGAGTATAGGAAGATGATGCCACAATATGGAATAAGGAAGGTTGGGAATCAGAATTTTCTTGAAAATCCAGACTAAAGATCTCATGAAGTGTGTCAAAATTAGGCATAGTGTCTAGATTGTTCAAGAAATCTCATAATTCACCATCCTGGGTGGACTTTGTAAGATGTTGAATCGAAGAGACAGACCAGGTCTCCTCATCACTGCTGTCATAATCTAACCATAAAATGTCATTGAGTTCACAAATAGATCTAGCAAGTGGATATAAGGTGACCTTTTTCCTAGAGTCTCCATGTGAAATGTACATATCACCGGAGTGACATCCAATATAAGCATTGGTCGTGGAAAGCCATGGTTGTCCCAGAATCAAAGGATGTCCTCCCACTGGATTCTTTGGCTGAAGCAAAATAAAATCCATGAGGCATTCCTAGGAATTTATAGAGACAACCACATCGTCCAATACCCCATCGGGCTTGATTTTAGATCTGTCTAAAATTTCAAGCACAGTGGGTGTAGGACAAATATGGCCCAACCCAAGTTGTTCCATGGTTTTTCTGGTCATAACATTGACGACCATCCCCAGGTCTATTAATACATTAGAGACAAGGATATCACAAATCTGGACATAGACAACTTGTTTTCTAGGATCTGTGTATTTCTCCATTGATACGCATCCTATCATCAACTCAACTTCTCTACCAACAAACTGAATGGCCCGAGGTTCGAATCTCTTCCTCCCTGGCTTTTTAAGACATAACTCCCTAATGATCTTTGTACAGATGGGAATTTCTTTGATAGCCTGAAGTAAAGGGACCTTTATACAAACATTCCTTAAATTTGAAGCCAAAGATGACTCAGGGTCACTCTTCTCCATAGCCAATCTCTTTCGATAGGGAGGTTGGTTTGAAGAACATGGTGAATCTAAAGGTACAAGAATGGGCTGGATGATGACATTGTTTTTCGAATGATCAAGAGTTGCCTCCTCATTTTTCTCCTCAATGATCACCATGGATTGTTTTTGTTTTTTTGGTTTAACTACCCTTCTCGATCTCAATTGAAGCTCATTTATCCCAACCGACAGGGTTTGATAAGTAGGAGAAGGGGACGGTCCAAACAAATGAATCAGTTGTACTGCCTTATTATTAGGATTTGGTATCGATTGAGTAGGTAGTTGAGGTGGTATGAATGGTGGTGGCAAAGGAAATGGTGGCAATGGTTGACTTTGCTGAGGCAGAGAGGAGAAATATGGTTGTGACATATGGTGTGGTGCATATGAAGGAGGATATGATGGCATCTGAGAAGGATAGGAATGATAAAAATGGTTTGGCCCTCTCCATCCTTGTTGCTAAGGTTGAGAGGACTATCCATCGTGAAAATGGTTTCCGTGCTTCCATTGTTGAAAGTGATTATTATTATTATAATAAGAATATGGAGGTGCATTATAACCATAAAAATGTGGTTAAGGAACCATACCTACACTTACCTGTGGCCAGTTCCTTCGTGCTCTCATGGCATGTAACGACTTAGGTTCAAAATGCTCTCCTTCAAGTACAACTTTTAATCTAGGTATAGAGGGGCATTCCTCGAAGGCACGGTTCTCTGCACAGATGGCACATTTATTAAAAAAAATTATATCAGCAAGACACTCTCTTAAAGGATGCTTTTTCTTACATTTTGGACAAAAAATAGACAATGACTCTTGTTCTTCTTCTAGTTTTTGCTGGAATTTCAAAGAGTCTATTTGTTTTCTAACAGTATTCATTATTTCAATTTTCATGTTTTCCATTTTATTCTCCAAGCCCATGATCATAGCATATGTAGATCCCAGTTTTTTAGTTTTGCTTCGAGCTCCTCTAGTGGATCTAGATTGATTTGGGGAGAAATTCCTGCACAAGTCACAAATTTGTTCAAAAGTTTCCTGAGAAATGTCTCCTTGTCCTAACAAATTCAAATTATGTCTAGAATCCTTTGTAAGTCCTCGTAGGAACAAGGTTTTGATAGTACTTAAATCAAATTTGTGTTTAGACCTTTGGAGTATATACAGAAATCTCTCTAAGTAATCCTCCAAATTCTCATCATCACCTTGTATAATGGTGAAGATCTCGTCCTACATTTCTCTTGTTTTACAATATTCCTGATATTTATTCAAAAATAATCTCTTCATTTGTTCCCAAGAACTGACAGTGTTTCCTCCTAGTCCAATGAACTAGTGCAAGTTTGAATCCTTGAGGGTTGCAGGAAAAAACTTTAATTTCTGGGCATTGGAAGAATAATCATAACTTCGACATAATATATCAAAATAAAAAAGAAATGGATATGGGTCTTTGTGCACCTTGCCATGAAAGTGTGGAAGAGCTAAAGGTGAGATATTCTTCATTTGCACATTCACTTCTGAGTTCACTATTGGAAATCCAAAAGTGGACTGCTCTTCATTTACCCGATTCTCACCAATCCCCTATGCATGGTTTTCATGATAAGCCATTGTTGTGCCTCCAATCAGACCACCTCTAGAAGATGAAGGTTGACTATTACTGAATTGGACTTTCTGATCACCGTTGGCCTCCTTCTTCCCCTTTTTCGGTTGTGTCACACCTGGATCACTGTTTCTAGAATCCAAGTGGACTGTTCCGGCGTGATGAGTCCGGGTCTACTTGGACTTCCTACTTGCAAAAGAAGGTCCAATATGAGAAGAGTTTTCAGATTTTTCAATGTTTTGTCGGTCCTTTGCTATAGGTTTTAATGATCGGGTGTTTTGTGACAGAGATACCCTCAAGGATCTTCCTGGGATCCTTGGCAGACTGTCAGATTAGCTACAGCTGGCACAGAGATACATGCATATCCATGTTAGTCAAATGAGAATCAAAGCAAGAAGAAGGACTTATTACCTCAAGTCTTGGTGTGGTGTTGCTGGAGAGCGCAAAGTAGTGGAGTCGAAGATTCCTCAGCTAGCTCCAAGATCAAAACATGCACATAGATAAGACAAGGTGTAATATCACAACATATAACTTTGACAGTCAATGTACTAACATATAGAGATATCTAATTACATGTATCTAAGCAACTCATAATAATGACATTGCATAAACATGTAAACTTATTATAATACCAACGCCATGGAGTGGACAACACAATTGCAAGTCTATATTAATGATAGAAAAGGGTGATTACAACCATCGGTTTTATCAACCTTCCCTTACTCCTCTGGCTCCTTTCTCTCTCTCCCTTCTTAACCTCTTGTAGTGCCTTTGTTAGATACTAGCTTCAACAGTCAAATAGGAAATCATTTAAAACGTTTCGACCTTTTCCACAATGGCCCGAGCCTCACATATATAACATGAGAGGATAATCCTTACCAATTCCTTCATGGGTTCCTTTGGGAAAAGGTAGATATATTTCCATGCTTTTATGCTCTTTCCCCATTTGTAGACTTCGTTACGAATAGTAATTCCTCTAAACAGGTCGAATCTAGATGTTTCCCCGCTTTTATGAGCTGACATAGGAGTGAATACCGGGATATTTCTCAGCCAACTTGTTCCTTTGACTCATGGAAACTCACCTAGGTTGAATAATGCTCTTGTTGAGGCAATAAAAAGAGTTACACTAGGAACTAACGCACCTGATGCGTTGCTAGGAAGCTTTATAAAGCAGGTTGCTAGTTCCTGGAGAGCGTTAGCTTGACAAATAGGCATGTGAACTTGGTCAGTCTTTCAGTCATCTTGCCTTTCTCCTCTGAGCTGGTGAGGAGGTCATTTTCTTGTGTAACACCCTTATTGGGTTTCAGACCCCTACCTTTCTTAAGCATTCATTTTAAAAAGTCAAATAAAAAAAATAAATTTAGACGCTGTAAAGAAAAGAATATGTCAATTGCTGCAATGAATAAAAAATTCAGCACTCATAAAATCCTTAAAATAATAGAAGCATACTGCAGGAAAAAAATAATAGCAAACTTACCCCTATTGTAGAAAATGGAAATTTCTTACCAATTTCAAATCGCCTCCCCAACAACAGTGCCAAAATGTTGGGTGCAGGAATTGCGGTTAGGAAGACTCCTTCAACACTTAATTATCAACCTGGGGGTTTCGTAAAATTAGAGGCGAAGCACAGGAAATTCCATAAATGATATGAACTTTTCCTAACTTTATTTTTACTTCCTTAATTACAATCTTGTAGAATCAAAAAGAAAAGATCACCCGACAATTTACACCAAAGAAATTCTAGTGCTCGAAAGTGAAAGAAAGTACTTTTGAAGAGAAATAAATGAAAGGAACTTTCAAACTCTTGTAAGCAATACTGACTAATTGAAATGGAAATATATGTCTGTCTTTAGTATAATTGTGTGTCAGATTAATAATTGGACCCTGGAAGATGTCTGACATTTCTATAGGTATTTCTCCCTGCACTAAGCTGTTATTCCTATACTCCAGAGGTATTCTTGCACTAGTGCCATAAAAAAGTTTATATGCTGGAAGTATATTTTACACATGTACTGAAGATTTATGTCCTCATGTAGAGGCTCAAAGCCTCAGGACTAGAGCACTCTATTCCTGTGTCAGGATATTGATTCCTGTACCGGAATGGAGATTCCTGCACCAAGTTTTAAAATTTCTTTTAAAGAGTGTGTTAACTTAATGAAAGAATTTTCAAATGTGAACAGAACTTTGAAATAACTTCCACAAGCAGAAAGATGCTTCAACCCAACTTAACTTGAAAATAAGGATTAATTTCTAAAGTCAAAGCACACTTTTCGTCAATCAAGGAGCTCCTTCATGCAACTAAAGAAATCATATAATTATGACAACAGACTTTATCCCTGTAATAGTTATTCACAAAAAATTGTTTTGCCCTTTTAACCATCTTAATTCAGAAATATTCACTTTGAAATAGTTAAATATGAAGTTCGATCCTTCCCCAAAAAGTATGAAGTGCAGGTACAGATTAATGTGTTATAACATCATTCATTCTTTAATTACCAAAGCATATCTGATTCCAGATATCAAGAATACTTCGGAATGATGAACACACACTTGCAGAAACACATCAAGACTCTTATGACAAAAAAGAACAAAAGGCTACTGTTGTAATCAACCAAAGGAATCAATATGTGAAACTGTAAATGCACTAGTGTAGGAATCACATGCTTGCATGATCTAGGCAGAAATAATGCTAAGCTTTGAACAGAAGAAATCACAAAAGGATAAAATCAAACTTAATTAAGCATGCACACCACAGATCCGTCACACAATGGTTATGAATGAAATCAAAAGTGGACTTTGTGGAAGAATGAAAACATTTATTTAATTCACACGTTGCATTAAATGGAATCGATACCTTTAACAAGAAAGAAGAATGTGAGGGAGAACTAGCTGGGTTGGCTGGGCCCTAGCCAACCAACTCGTTCCCTATTTAAGAAACTTGGAAACTCAGCTCTCACGACGCATCAACACAGAATTGAAACGCATGATTGAAATAACATGTCACAGTCCCTTTATATTAAAAATAAACAAATATACATGGTAAATTCAAATCCATCCCAAAACGAGGGTGATACCAGCAAAATTACGAAAGACCACAATTACAGTATCATTGCTATAGCCATCGCTCGCTATGATTTTCTATTTGAATCCTACATTATATACATCCTTTCAGACTTGCAGCCGCAATCAAATTACATCTAGCATTACAATCTAAGCCTTTTGGTTGTAACAAAATAACAACAATAGTACATGCTAAGCCTTTCGGCTGCAACAAAATGCTAAACTTGAGCATTCAGCCGACAACCTAATCTTCATCATATCCCTAACTTATCTCCGCTTCGAGCACAACTCGAGATGACCGATCCTGAATGAGATGTCTGTGTTAGGTAGTGAGATGTACACAGAAGTTTAGGATTTGCCAAAAGTCCAGGAATCGTACATGTTAATGTGAAATCTAGTGTCCACTCGAAGCTGCTAGTCCCACTAAGACAGGTAGCTATCTTAGAAACAAACAGATCAAAGCTACTTTAGTTTTCCTTTATGAGAAGTAGATAAGAGGGGAAAAAAGGACACCAACCTTAGTCTTGTGCTTGGTTCCTTACTTGGTTCCTCTCCCTTCTGACAGATCTTTGCCGCTCCTTCTTCACTTACCCAGCTTCAAAAATAGCACCTATAAAGTCAAAGCAGCATAATACTATCGAAGGACAGTGATCTAAAATCATAAGCAATATAGGACTAGATATATATTGACCACAAAAATTCATATAACATCAAACATACAAGAATGTGGAGGACAACTTGAATAGCTTTATTAATATCAAGAATAGCAAAGAGGATTACAACCAATTGTTCTGACCTAGCGTCATCCTCTTAGCATGAAAGCCCTTCTTCACCTCATGAAAAGCTTAGATCACCCAACACTATAATATTTCCCCGAGAAACCACCAACACTTCCTTACAAATACAAGATTCCAGCCTCTGGGATGAGGGATCCATATATAGATGTTTGCAGGGGGTTGAGTCAGCTGCTGGGTTTTTTATTAGTGTCCTCTCTTTGATAGTTCTTGGTTCCACTTGGAGATTCACGATCTCTTACTCATCCCTGGGCAAATTCAGATTGGCAAGTGTCATTGGAGAAGTTTCTGGAAGATTCCATGATCCTCCACCTTGCAAACTGTCTCTGCCATTTGTCTACTCTCGCTCATCGTACCCTACAGAAGGGATTTCCAATATGCATCGCACCTTTTACACTGAGCAAGTGAGATGCATCACACCCCTAGCACTAAGCAACCTATATGGTCCAGTTTTGACCAGTTCTGAGCAGTTTTCCATGGAGAACTTCTGGAGATGATGTAATCAGCTGACCTTGTTCCTTTAGGGTGTGAAGCAACACTTTTAGGGACTTAGAAGCCCTTGGTTTATGGACATGTATGATTAGGGTTGTAGTGCCCAAAAATGTCTATAATAGTTGCCCCCTAAAGCATGAAGTCGTTAATCTTTCGATGTCGGGTGAAATGCTTTATCATGAGGATCTTAAGTTTTCTCGAGCTGGAAGGTGACCTGTAATAAGATACAATAAAATACATTATCTTCATAACATTTTCATGATCTAGCTGAGGCAGGCATTCCCATGCTTAGCTTTATAAATTCATTTTCATGTACATAGGATAGATAACCATCTGTGTTGCAGACTGATGATTCGGACGGAGTCATCATCCTTTGATTCGGATGATCATCTGTTCGGAAATGATGTACATTTGATGTCTTTATTTCCCTGAATATATTGTAGCCCGAATGGATGAAACTAGATCCGGGGTCTTCAAACTCGTTCAATCTTCACTCGGAGTACAAGTCGATCCATGTGAGAGATGTTCTGGAGTCGAACATGGAAAGACATTGCCTGATTACTAGCCAATGATGTAGTTGTTAACAGGCGCGAGAGGAATCACTGATAATGATGATGACCCTCAAGGTACGACAGTATAATTCACGTGGTGTGAAAATGGATTTGGCATCAAACACCACATAAAATCTCTCGGTCGAAGGCCATTAATGTAAACCTGTCGCTGGAAGTGAGAAACTTGCCATTGAGGCATGCAAGCTTCAAAGTACGGAAAGGGTTGTTCCTAGGTTGACTTCTTGGATAATGAGTTAATGTCGACAAGAAGCGACCCGTCATAGGAGGGCCTTAATGAATCCCACATCTACGACACGGAACGGAACAAATGACTTTGGAGTTGAAAACGATCTAGTGATACAAGGTTCAGGGTGGCGGTCATGAAAGAATGGAGAGTGAATGTATTGCAACGAATGAGACACAGGTGAATTCTCTTGAATATACCGGCGACACTGAAATGGATTGGTAGCATTAACCCCAAAGATGGATGGTGTGATGGACCAATGGTGATATGACCAGTGAACGAAAAACCCAACCCGACTTGGACGTGGAGTGAAAGTGTCATGTTCAAGAGTGACTTGCTACCAATAAAGTTTCTTCAAGTTTTCTTCCCAATTTTCCCCCAGTCATTACTGACCAGTACCTCTTTATTTTTATCAATCTTAAGGAGGATAACATATGCTTGTTCTATAATTCGCCCTTCGGGCGAACCTGTCGCTATCTTTTAATGAGCCTAGCGACAGTGAAACTCATTCTCGTCTATATGGACAAGTTTGTCGCTATTGATTTTAACGAGTTTAACGACAATGATAACTCGGTCCTTTTTCAATTTTCGAGAGTCTGAAAAGGGATGGAAAGGAAACTCCAATACTCCTTTTTCGTCATATAATCCCTTAAGTTCGAAAAAGTATAAAATGATACGAAAGGGATGAATTTTCGATAGTTTTAACGAGCCGAATAAGACAAGCACTCGATCTTTTTGTGTAATAATCCCTCAGGTCCAAAAAGATTAAAATCTAGAGGAGAGATAGCACTTCCGGTAGTTTTAATGAGCTGGAGAGGCCAATTGGTCAGCAATCTTTTCATATTTTACGAGTCAATTGAAAAGAGCTTAAAGGAGACTCGTTTTTTGAGGAACGAGTGATAATTTCGGGTAGCAGTGGATTCCAAGTAAGGTTTTGAATTTTCCAATCATGGCCGGTGCCACAAGGATGGCTAACAAAATCACTCACCGTAGCTGTTCATCAAAAAGGATAAACAATCAAATGGAGGCGTATGATTGGCCAAATAGTGTGGAGGTGATAATGAGAACACGACCAAGGCTCAAAAGCTGATGATAATGCGTTTGCAATGGTTATTTACCAGAGATTGGTTCATTTTTTAATGAGCTTAAACTCTGGGGGGGGG
>APFE031113149.1:91396-111091 GCA_000404065.3 Pinus taeda
GGGGGGGACATTTGCTCATTGCTTAGGTTTAATTTTTAACGAGCTTGAACTTCACATAAAAACTCCTCGTGATAATGGTCATTAATTATTTGATTCATCGTTAGCACTTTGTTCTTTCAATGGTTGTACTACCTGCTCAATTTCTCCATCAAACTGATTAGAAATGAAAACATATGCTTGAAAAATGAGTTAAAACACTAATATTCTGCTCGAATTACGTGAATAGTAATTTAAAAGTGACTTTTACCTCTCATTTTACCATTTCATTTGAACTTGGTTTGTTGGAGCTCTGGAGGTGCTTTTCCCCCCTAATTTTCACTAGTTGATTCCGAGAGATTCTGTGGATGATTCTTGGTGCCGTCTGGACCAGGTAAGAGCCAAACCTGAGTTCTTCATTTGCATTCCTTCCTTTTGGAATTCTGAGCATGTTTCCCTTTTTTTCTGAGCCCCTAGGTTTTGAAAAATTTGCCCTGGCTCCATCGCACCTTTCCTATATCGAAAGGTGCAAATGCATACTGGCTTAGCCATTGGCGAGTCAGTATGCATCTCACCCAGTGCACTGCTGGGGTGCGATGGGCGCAAGGAGGGAGACTTTTGCAGTGATTCCTCATGGAATTTTTGCCTTTTTTTTGCTAAATCAGGACCCTAACTCTTCTCTTGTTTGTTTTGCAGAGATTCATCAGAGCAAAATGGTTGTTACATGGTGAGAATATGAGCATGAAGAAGAGGACATGGTTTCTTGACATGATCCGGGTATGGCAACCGCACTGTGGAACTGTGGCTTGCTGAAGTTTTTCCACATCTCTAGCATGAGGCAACAAATCAACTTGCTACAATATTTTCTCGACGCCTAGGATCCTACCAACCAGGTGTTCCAAATCAGGGGTAAATATATCCCCTTGACAGTCATGGACATCTATTTTTTGACAGGTTTATCGAGGCGTGGTGCCCCTCTCTCCCTCTCAGATTCCGCTCGTGGGGGAGAATCCGTGAGAGAGTATATTCGCCGGTATTGTAGAGAGGGATCTCAGCCGAGTGTGGATGGCAAGATCAACATCTGGGATTTCACTGACTGGCCCTTGAGGACCATTCTGTTCACTTTTTCTAGACTGGCTGGTAGTGCGGCTCTTCATGTAGCCAACATGTCTTATATGCAGTATGCCTTGGAATGCCTTGAACCGAAGGTGTTCAACTGGTGTGATGCAGTACTCTCCATGATGAAAGAACAACTATCCAAGGTGAAAAGTGGAAAATCCAAGAATTTTGGTTATGGTTCTATCTTGACCGCTTTCGCCTTGGAAAATATCCCATTGATGCAGCCGCAGTATATTTCGCTTGGTTTACCTCCACTGACTGAGCCACGTATGTAGAGATGGGTTGACCTCATGGCCCGACATGCTGGCCAATCCCAGACTTCTTTCTCTGATACCTTTTTCGAGTGGTTCAATCGTTAGGAGATGGTTTATGCCGAGTTTCCATATGTTGGCGTTGATTTCCGGGGTGACCCGGATTTGGTGCTGCCGGCTGGTGAGTAGTGGGGTGCTATAGGTAAATTTTTTGACCATATCTCTATTCATTGTTTTCATAACATTCTTATGCTCTCTTTGATCGAGACTAATCAACTCATGTGCTCATGCAGACATTGGACCAGTTCGACCAGCAGTACGCCCTAGAGCACCAGCTGCCGCTCCTGCAGGAGAGGTTGTGGGGAGGGCTATCCTTCATGACCTTGATGTGGCTGAGAATATTTCAGAATTGTAGGATCAGGTCGAGGGTCTCACTCTTAGTATTCTGGACATGAGAATCGATGAGCTTCCTTTGAGGTTGCAGCGACATACCACTGGTGTGCCGAGTCGATGGACTAGGCTTTTAAGCATGATTGCATAGGCGGTGACTTGTTATCACCAGCATCATTAGCCTAGGGTGCCCCCTAGCATTTTGATTTTTGGGTCATTTGACCGATTTTGTCTTGGTTGTAGAACATTATGTGTAAACCATAAACAGTTATATATACATTTTTTATTTTCGGAGCTTTATTTTGGTTGAGTTACATGATCCTGATGCAAATATTGACGAAATGCTTCTTTTTATAAATGTCGCAAATGTCTATCTAACACATAATTTGCCAATGAGTCCGTTAATGTGTTTAAATTTATGGAAATATGCTGATATTGAATGAAATCGAACTGTCTTTCCAAAATTCTGACCCTTAGGAACATGCGATAGATAGCTAGATTCCGTATAGAGTAGATATGAGTGAGTTGTAGAATGACGAGTTGTGAGTCTAGCCTGACGACAAGTCGGTGTATGCCATGTGTGATGGCATCAGAGAGGAGCTCTATCAATGCACTATATTCAGCGATATTGTTCGTTGACCGACCAATACATACCCCTCTGAAACTTACTAACTCGCTGTTGGGATCGAAGATGGCCCAGGCCGCAGAAGATAGATTCCGCAAACTACGACTCGCTCCATCGACATATCCAACAAATGATTCCAATAGGTTTGACATCTGCAACAAATGAAAAAAGTGGATTACCTAACCAAAATAATTACCCTTAGCGAAAACAAAAATATAACAAAAGCACAGGGGTTACTACGTTGATCTAAGCATAGTAACACTTGAGGTACAACTCGTTGCGGGGTTGCGCCAGTGGAATCCCATCATAATCCACCAACTCGTAGGCTCCTTTTGCCAATACATGCTTGACAATATAGGGACCCATTCATAAGGACTTAAACTTACCTGCTTCCAATTTATCGAACTCCTGGTCGTAAAGCAAGACCAGGTCAGCTTTTGAGAAGACACGCAGTTTAACATTTTTGTCGAACTGTGCTTTGACTCATTTCTTATGGGCTTCGTTAGCCAAAGCGACATCACGATGGGTTTCATCCAATTGGATTAATTCCAAGAAATGAGCCTCCTCTTCTGAAGTTCCGGGGAGAAGGTTGACCGCGAGCTTGAGGGACGAGATTTCACATTGAACTGGAAAGATTGCTTCCAAGCCATACACCAGTTGAAAAGGTGTAAACCCGGTTGCATTTCTCACCAATGTCCAGTATGCACATAAGGCCGAGTACAGGATCAGGTGCCAACTCAATTTATGGACTCCAATCATCCTTTGCAGCATGTGCTTCAGGACCTTGTTCATTGCCTCAACTTGTCCGTTAGCTTGGGATAATACGGAGTAGATCTGTTGTGGGACAGTCCTAATTTGGCAGCCAACTCAACCATCATGTGATTGTGAAAATGCAACCCATGATTTGTGACTATGGCCTGTGGAACACCGAATCTGGAGACTACGTGATTGAAAAAGAAGAGGGCAGTTGTTTCGCCGCTATTGTTTAATGTAGGCATCGCCTCAACCCATTTGGTAAAATATTCTACTGCAACTATGATATACCCATGCCTCGCGGTCGAGGTGGGGTTACATGTCATGAAATCTATGCCCCATTTGGCGAATGGCCCAACAACAACTACTGGTTGCAAAGGTGTGGGTGGTATTCTAGTCTTGCGATCGAAGATTTGACAAGCATGGAACCTTCTGATTGCGGTTATGCAGTCTTTGAACATTGTTGGCTAGAAGTATCCTGCTCGTAAAATATATTGAGATATAGCATAACCAGATTGATGCCCCCCACACATGTCTGAATGACAATCATTCAGGACTTTTTCAGCCTCCTCATGCATGAGGCACCTTCACAGAACGGTATCGATACCACAACGGTAAAGCGTATCACAGACGATCACGTAGTGTTTTTCTTGGTATCAAATCCGTCTTTGTTCCGAGCATGAGGTATTAGACCTATATGTTTGGGTTTAGAGATAGATTAATATATCTCCATACCACGGCTTTCTTGAAGATATCAGAAACAAATTTTCGTCTACGATTGCTTCTTATGATGTTGCATCATTAGATGATGACGGGAGATCACATAGTAACTCCACGAAAACGAGGGCTTTCTTTGATTTGGATTTTTTGAATTCTAGATCAAACTCTTGTAAGATCGCTATCCATTTTGAATATTTTCCCCCCAGCAACTTTCGCGAAAATATAAAATTCATGGGGTTGTAATCTGACAAAATGGTAGTTTTCCTGAAGAGGACTTAGTGTCGAAATCTCTGTATCGCTTGAACAGCTGCAAGAGCCAGCTTTTCAACATAGGAGTACTTCATTTCTGTATCATTTAAGTTTCTGCTTAAATAATATATAGGATGTTCAACTCCATCGCCTTCTTGAACTAAAACCATTGCTATGGTTGTGTCCGTTGCAGCCAGATACAAGTTAAAGTCCTTTTGATAATCCGGGGCATACATTAATGATGCTTTTATTAGGGATTCCTTTAAATCATCAAAGGAAGCTTGTGCGACCTGATCCCAGATAAAGGGTACTTCCTTTTTCAATAGACAAGTATAACCTTTAGCAAGTTCAATGTAATTTGGAATGAACCTCCTTAGAAAGTTTGCTTTTCCTTGGAGTTTCTGAATTTGAAGCAAATTTGAAGGTGGAGGCAAATCAATGATTGCCTGAACCTTACATGGGTCGAGACGAATCCTGTCCTTTGAGACCACAAAGCCAAGTAAACAACTAGAACTGACACAAAACACACATTTGTGTGGGTTGAGTCGTATCTTGTAGTGTCGGCAACGCAGAAATATCGCTCTCAAATGCTGCGGATGATCGGTCCGCTTTCGCGAATGAGCTGGAAGATCATCGGGATACAGTTGAATGATGTTTTTGATGTCATGGAAGGCATAATTCATTGCCCTCTGAAATGTTTCCCCTACGTTCTTTAAACCAAAGGGTAGCTTGTGATACGCAAATGTGCCCCACGGACAAATAAATGCAGTCTTTGACTAGTCCTGTGGGCAGATATTTATTTGATTATACTCGGAAAATCCATCCATAAATGAGAAGATTTCACATCCGGCGCATTCATCAATTATCTGGTAAATGAAGGGTATAGGGTCGTTGGCTTTTAGACAAGCTTGATTTACATCCTTATAATTGACGCACACTCTAATTGTTGTTTTTTCATTACAGGAACAATATTCGATACCCAATCGGTTAGAGGAACCGAGTAAATAAAACCAGCATGGAGGATTTTTTCAACTTCCGCCTTGATGGCAGCGACTTTCTTGGGGTGCACCTGCCGAAGCCGTTGTCTTACCGGTTTGACATCTGGATACATCTTAATTTCGTGTTCAACGATGCTCGAGTCAATTCCTAGCATTTCATATATGACCAAGCAAAGACATCTCTAAACTCGTGAAAAATAGCGTAATATATTTCCAGTTCTGAAAGAGAACAAGTTTTGCCGACATGAATATTCTCTACAACATCCATTTTGGTCGAGATATTTATGGCGATAGTCTCTTCAATATTGACAGGTTTCACTCGGAATCCACCGTATTTAGAGTATTTGATAGGAAATGAAAAATTAAGGGATGTTTAAGGTCTCCGGAACTATCTTCCTTACAATCCGGAAGATGGGAATGATGGTGGTAATCTTCCCATGGTGCCCTGTTAATCATCATTGACTGAACAATTCCTTCATGTGCAGAATGTACTTACGACCAAGGATCTGAAGGGGTGCCATATTCCTTAGATCTATCTATCCAAACGCTTGATGAGCATTGATTTGGGTTTGCCTCCAATGCCGAAAACATTGATTGCTACAATATTTCTATTAGGCTCGGAGGCAATACCTGTAGATGATCCATGCTAATATCGTTTTCTGACATCTTTTGAATAGAAGATATCATATTGCAGGTTCCCACTGTGGCCACTTCCGCAAAATTGATTGGAGGCGGTAGGGAAAAATTCCCGACTAATGTAGGGTCTTTTAGTAGGCCTACTCTGATATTTTGAAGCGAATGAGTGCTTCCATGGATCATCGGAATGCTTCGCGTAACTTCTGAACTGTTGGGGAGAAATGTTTGTTGGTCGACGATCGTAATCCATCCTTCGAAGGGGAATGCAATCTTCCTGAAGTAGGTCGACACAACGGTGGCCATGGCATATATCCAGGGCCTTCCCAGTAGGATGTTGTAATCCAGGTTTCCGTTGATGACTTCAACATCAATCTCCACTGTTTTGCCCCCCAGTTCAACTTGCAAGTTACTTAATATCCCGTATGGGGTGTATGTTCATCCATCAAATGCTTTTAATGTCATCGACGATCTCGAAAAGGGCGGAGACCCTAAGTTTTCCAGCAACTCATCGACATAATACATGTGGATGCTCCCTCATCAATAATTGTTCAATGAACAGTTTTGTTGAGGGCTTTCACTTGAATAAGAAAAGCTAGTTGAGCTGGTAACTGAGGGTCATATCCTTTGTGATTAAAGGATACAAGATTGGAATCCTTTGGGTCAATCCCACCTATTGCTGATAATAAAGCTTGCTTTTGGGAGGGGAAATTTTGCATTACCTCAAGTGTCGACATAGCGGACGATGATTGGGCCAGATCCTCCACTATTATAATGTTGTGCTGCTCTGGGACGAGGATTAAACATTGATTTGTGTACTACTCCCTTTGGTGGTTTTATCGTTAATTCAGAAATGATGGGTGGCACGACTTTAGTCGAAGTCATTGTCCAACTACTAGGTTGAGCATTATCCTTGTTGTTCAACATCTGTTGCTTCCCGTAATCTTTGCTCCTTGTCGATATCAAAGCATCATTTTGCTGCTTCAAGACAGACAATATTAGCACTTGGGATGGGGAAGCATTGTCACTAGCAACCATATTTGTTCCTAGGTTTGGAAACGGATCAGTCAATACTGCCGAGGTTTTTGAATTCTTGAAGAATTTTCTAAGCTCAGCTTTATATGGACAATCTGTTGTCCAATGACCCTCATCACATATAAAGGATGGATGACTTGGTTTCTTACCTCCAGAAGGGTTTGCAGAAGATTTTTTAGGAGACGACTCTTCTTGTTTGTTCTTCTTCCCTTTCTTTTTCTTCTTGCCTCCTGGTTTCTTGGTTTCTTTGCCTTTGTCTGTCGACACGGCATTTACTTCTGAGGCGAGAATTTATTCATTTGCATTTTGACTTGAAATTGTACGGGCCTTCTTTGATGTAGCCTTTATGGTTTTCGTGCCAGTCGTACCTATCACACCATCGCCGGCATGAGAGTCTTTATTTGACTTAGGAGGTGGTGTAACGGAAAATTCCGATCTAGGAGCATCAGGGATTTTATCGTAGAGCGTGCCAGACTGAGTGTAGATCAAGTCTAGATATTGGGCACGGGCAATAACTTGCTCTTCAGTGACGACTCCTCCCTTTGCCACATCTTCTATAATAGAAGGTAACAATGACTTAATAAACCATTCAGCCAATAAATGATCAGGAACATATGTTTTTACCATTCTACAATGACGTCGCCACTCATGAACATGATCAGATATGTGAGTGGCCATCATTTGTTTGAAATTGGTAAGAAGCTCTGTTCCCATTTCGTACCTTATTGGTAACTGAAAATGGGTTAAAAAGGTTGTGGCTAGGGTACTGAAGTTATCAAACGAAGCTCTAGGTAATTCGATATACCATTTTGTTACCAGACCAGTTAACGTTCGCTGAAAAAGGCAAAGCCTAATCGAATCATCGTTGAGACTGTTGGATGAACACCACAGATGAAACGTCATCACATGATTCGACGAGTATTCACCCATATTTCCATTAAATTTAGGAATATCTGACAGAAGTTTATGTGGAATTGCTGGCCACCATGGGGCGTAAGCAATTGGATCGTTCGCTAGTCGATTTAGATCCAGTAACTCTAAAGTTGCCATGAAAGGCGACTGTTGACTCAGGTTCGGCGAAGCATACCCAGGATAAGATGGAATCGCCTGAGCAGTTGGTCTTTGCATAACAGCATAATGCATTTGATGTTGGTAACTTTGGTAAGGTTGATGGGCATGATCATAATGATATGACTAGTGTTGACCGTTTTGAATATACAACTACCCAGTGCTTGCAAAGACTTGTTGCTCAGGCCCTTCGTAAACTTGTTGGAATTGCGGTTGTTGATATTGTACCACCCATGTTTATGAAGCCATGAGTTGTTGTGCAGTACTGAATATTTGACCAAGATGAGGGGTGATCCAGTACTGACTATTTGACTAAGATGAGTTGTTTTCCAGTACTGACTATTTGACCAAGATGAGGGGTTTTGTTATCGGGAAATCTAGTGTCCACTCAAAGCTGCTAGTCCCACTAAGACGGGTAGCTATCTTAGAAACAAACAGATCAAAGCTACTTTCGTTTTCCTTTATGAGAATTAGATAAGAGGGGAACAAAGGACACCAACCTCAGTCTTGTGCTTGGTTCCTCTCCCTTCTGACAGATCTTTGCCGCTCCTTCTTTGCTTACCCAACTTCAAAGAGCACCTGTAAAGTCAAAGCAACATAATAATATCGAAGGATAGTGATCTACAATCATAAGCAATATCAGACCAGATATATATTGACCACACAAATGCATATAACATCAAACATACAAACATGAGGGGTGATCTAGTACTGACTGTTTAACCAAGATGAGCTGTTGTCCAGTACTAACTGTTTGACCAAGATGAGCTGTTGTCCAGTACTGACTGTTTGACCAAGATGAGGGATTTGTTATCAGGAAATCTAGTGTCCACTCAGAGCTGCTAATCCCACTAAGATGGGTATCTATCTTAGAAACAAACAGATCAAAGCTACTTTAGTTTTCCTTTATGAGAAGTAGATAAGAGGGGAACAAAGGACACCAACCTCAATCTTGCGCTTGGTTCCTCTCCCTTCTGACAGATCTTTTCCGCTCCTTCTTTGCTTACCCAGCTTCAAAGAGCACCTGTAAAGTCAAAGCAACATACTACTATCGAAGGAAAGTGATCTACAATCATAAGAAATATAGGACCAGATATATATTGACCACACAAAGGCATATAACACCAAACATACAAGAATGTGGAGTTAAACTTGAATAGCTTTATTAATATCAAGAATAGCAAAGAGGATTACAACCAATTGTTCTGACCCAGCATCATCCTCTCAACATGAAAGCCCTTCTTCACCTCATGAAAAGCTTAGATCACCCAACACTAGGATATTTCCCCGAGAAACCAACAACACTTCCTTACAAATACAAGATTCTAGCCTCCTGGATCTTTGTGATGAGGGATCCATATATAGATGTTTGTAGGGGGGTGAGTCAGCTACTGGGTTTTTTATTAGTGTAATCTCTCTGATAGTTCTTGGTTCCACTTGGAGATTCATGATCTCTTACTTATCCCTGGGCGAATTCAGAGAGGCAAGTGTCATTGGAGAAGTTTCTGGAAGATTCCATGATCCTCCACCTTGCAAACTGTCTCTGCCATTTGTCTACTCTACTCTCAGTTCAGCTCACAGCCCTACAAGAGGGCTTTCCAGTATGCATCGCACCTTTTACACTGAGCAAGTGAGATCATCGTACCCCTAGCACTAAGCAACCTGTAGGTCAGTTTTTGAGCAGTTTTGGCAGTTTTTTCCATGAGAACTTCTGGAGATGATGTAATTAGCTGACCTTGTTCCTTTAGTGTGGTTGAAGCAACACATTTAGGGACTTATAAGCCCTTGGTTTATGGACATGTATGATTGGGGTTGTAGTGCCCAAAAATGTCTATAACAGTTGCCCCCTAAAGCATGAGGTCATTAATCTTTTGATGTCAAGTGAAATGCTTTATCATGAGGATCTGAAGTTTTCTCGAGCTAGAAGGTGACCTGTAATAAGATACAATAGAATTCATTATATTCATAACATTTTCATGATCTAGCTGATGCAGGCATTTCCATGCTCGACTTTATAAATTCATTTTCATGTACATAGGATAGACAACCGTCTGTGTTGCAGACTGATGATTCGGATGGAGTCATCATCCTTTGATTCAGATGATCATCTGTTCGGCAATGATGTGCATTTGATGTCTTTATTTCCCTGAATGTATCACAGCCCGAATGGATGAAACTAGATCCGGGGTCTTCAAACTTGTTCAATCTTCACTCGGAGTACAAGTCGATCCATGTGAGAGATGTTCTCGAGTCGAACATGGAAATACATTGCTTGATTACCAGCCAATGATGTAAGCTATTAACAGGCATGAGAGGAATCACCGATAAGGATGATGACCCTCAAGGTATGATAGTACAATTCACGTGGTGTGAAAAGGGACTTGGCGTCGAACACCACGTAAAATATCTCGGTCAAAGGCCATTAATGTAAACCTGTCGCCGGAAGTGAGAAACTTGCCATTGAGGCATGCAAGCTTCAAAGTACCGAAAGGGTTGTTCCTAGGTTGACTTCTTGGATAATGAGTTGATGTTGACAAGAAGCGACCCATCGTAGGAGGGCCTTAATGAATCCCACATCTACGACATGGAACGGAGCAAATGACTTTGGAGGTGAAAACAATCTGGTGATACAAGGTTCAGGGTGGCGGTCATGAAAGAATGGAGCGTGAATGTATTGCAGCGGATGAGACACAGGTGAATTCTCTGAGCGAATTCTCTTGAATATAACGACGACACTGACATGGATTGATAGCGTTAACCCCAAAGATGGATGGTGCGATGGACCAATGGTGATATGACCGGTGAACGAAAAACCCAACCTGACTCGGACGTGGAGTGAAAGTGTCATGTTCAAGAGCGACTTGCTACCAATAAAGTTTCTTCAAGTTTTCTTCCCAATTTTTCCTTAGTCATTGCTGACCAATACCTCTTTATTTTTATCAATCTTGAGGAGGATAACATATGCTTGTTCTATAATTCACCCTTCGGGCGAACCCGTCGCTATGTTTTAACGAGCCTAGCGACAGTGAAACTCGTTCTCGTCTATAAGGACAAGTTTGTCGCTATTGATTTTAACGATTTTAATGAAAATGATAACTCGGTCCTTTTTCAATTTTCGAGAGTCTGAAAAGGGACGGAAAGGAAACTCTAATACTCCTTTTTTGTCATATAATCCCTTAAGTCCGAAAAGGTATAAAATGATACGAAAGGGATGAATTTTCGATAGTTTTAACGAGCCGAATAAGAAAAGCGCTCGATCTTTTTGTGTAATAATCCCTCAGGTCCAAAAAGATTAAAATATAGAGGAGGGATAGCACTTTTGGTAGCTTTAACGAGGTGGAGAGGCCAATTTCTCGACAATCTTTTCATATTTTACGAGTCAGTTGAAAAGAGCTTAAAGGAGACTCATTTTTTGAGGACAAGTGATAATTTCGGGTAGCAGCTGATTCCAGGTAAGGTTTGGAATTTTCCAATCATGGCAGTGTCATAAGAATGGCTAACAGAATCACCCGTCGTAGTTGTTCCTCAAAAGGGGTAAACAATTAAATGGAGGCATATGATCGGCCAAACAAAGTGGAGGTGATGATGAGAACATGACCAAGGCTCAAAAGCTGATGATAATGTGTTCGCAATGGTTATTTACCAGAGATTGGTTCATTTTTTAATGAGCTTAAACTCTGGAGAAAACATTTGCTCATTGCTTAGGTTTAATATTTAACGAGCTTGAGCTTCACATAAAAACTGCTCGTGCCAATCACATAATAAGGACATCTCATCGATAGATTCCATTTTTATGGAGCTTGCACCTTTCGAAGCTTTGCTCCGCTTCCTTTCGCATGCAAGTTAAGAATGACCAACTACTATCTTGGGGGGTTAGTTAACTACTAAGGTTAGGTAGGAAAATACTTCCTTTACTCTGCCAGTGCCATTTGGCCTCAAGCAAAGACGAACGATTGATTCGACCACTCACCTGACTTAAGTAGTTGAAGTTAGCAGAACTATAGAGGTCGCTCTCCACTAACTCAGAAAAGGTTTACATGCCCCCAGGTATAGAAAAGTAGAGTTTCCAGGTTAGCCCTTCTTCTGCCAACAAAACATTTGTTCTATTGGGAAAAGCCTACTTTTCACGGAGGTATCTTATCCCAGTCTAACCCCTCTTCCCTATACGGACGGGGGTCGGACTAGCCATATATCCTTTGCAGAAACCTACCCTATACCTGAAGTTTCCCTGCCAGAGCAGGCCAGGGTGCATGCCCCCTAGGTTTCAGCCATGACCTCCTGAATTACTCGCGTTCTTCAGGTGGTCGGACTAGGGATTGATGAGACATTCCTTGCTTGAAAAGACCATTTAGGGATGGCATTTGACTATTTTCTATGTGTGAGCCGGGGAATGAAAGCTGGTCTACGAGCTGGACCATTCTGCCTTCATGCGGAAAACACATTACTCGAAAGAGTGAGGAGACAATGGCCCCCATGCAATAAATATAGTCACGTCCAAGGAGTAGATTATAATCTAGGGGTCCTTGGACTACCATTACATTTATATGAATGGTTTTCCTTCTCAACATTCTGGGCACATTGGGAAGGATCCATAATGGTCGACTGGTTCCTTTGTCGAAGCCTGTTAGATTTCTTATCTCAGGCAGAAGCGATGGTGAGCCAAGCGCTTTCCAAGCAGTCGAGGAAAGGGTACTCACAGAAGCCCCTTCATCTATGATGGTACCAACCATGACCATTCTGTAAGCTTGTACAATGATTCAGAATGGTATACTAGCCGATAAATGAGGTCTGCCTAGTAGATTCCAATCGAAGGAAACAACTAGGTTGCTTGGAGGTGGGACCAAATAGACGGCCGGATATGACTCTGACAAACTTCCTTCCTGTGGTAAAGGAATGGGTAGATTGCCTCCATGTTCATCAGAGTCTGTGTTTACGAAAAGAATTTGAATGGTGTCATTCTCATTCTCTTAAGTGATGGTATCATCTGAAGATAGGCCTTCTGAAGGTAGGACCGGGTCGATCGTCACCTCGACCTTTTGACTTTTGTCTGGTGTGGATTCAAAGGGTTTATCTTCGATGATAGATGCTTCGACCAACTTCAATGACGTGTCAGTTGGATTTTCAACTAGTGATGGACTCGGCAAGAGTTTCTTGTATCCAGGAGGAAGCCGTAGCGGTGAAGCAAGACGATTATACAAAACTATTTTAGCTTCATCTAGGAAGGGACAACGGTGGATGACGTGATCACCTTCACATAGTTTACAAGGAAATTTACATTTCCTTTTCTTTCCAAATACTTCGCTTTCACTAGTTGACGGTGTACTTTCAACATGATCTTCAGAGGTTGATGACACCAGATTGTGCAAACGACGAGACCAGTCCCTTAAGATCCGAGGGATGCAAGGACAATCTCGATGATAGTGGTCTCCTTTGAAAATGACACATGGAGATTCAGGTTTGGATGGTGTAGTGTGTGGATTTTTGCTAGACGATGCACGGTTACCCCTTTTTGAATTTGGCTCCTTCTTCTTCTTTTCCTTCTTCTCCTTCCCCTTCTTCTACTTCTTAGTCACCTGATTTTTCACTTTACCAGCTTCATCAAGCGAAGAGGAAGGAGGAGAGGGAGAAATGGATGAAGTAGAAGGTTGGGAGGTAACTCTAGTATCATCTAGTTGCTGATTTAATTGTTCAGGAATCATGGTGTTCTGAACTATGGAGGTCGAGAAGAGCCATATTGGCAGGCCAATTGTCAATCCTGGAAATGACAATGTGACCATATGAGGTGCACCAACATCTCCCCAAGAGGAGAAAGGACTAGGATTTCCTCCAAGGGGACATCCTTGGTTGGTGGACTCCATTTTTATCAACCTAAGACCAACACAGGAATAGTGATGTTATTCCAATTGAAATCAATTTTAGACACTTTGACACAACTTGCTTTTTCAATTTTTAAGAGTCGAGAAAAAACAAAAGATGACTCTAGTTGCCTTCGATTTTTAATGAGCCTAAAGTGACAAGTGCTCAGATGGACCTTTTCCTTTAAGGAGTCTGAAAAGGAACAAAAGGGACTACTTTGGAAATCTAGACAAAGGGATTACCAAACCAATCACAAAACTGCAGAATACTTTTTACGGTACGATAGTCAATCTTCCTGAATGCTCTGTTCAGTGCATTGTGATCGATAGGGTGGCATACACGTCTTCCTAAGGATAAAGGATATAGCCTATTGTGGTCTCCCAATATATAATCGACGGTATGTGGGAGCACAAGTCCGTACTGGCACTTGTCATCTCAAAGAGGAGGAATCACCCAACCAACAATGAGAGCAATAGTTACCAGGTTTTACGATGCCGGAATACATCTCTAGCCTAGACTTCTAAATGTTGTGCATTAGATTCCAAAGTGTTTTCATGTTCATTGAATTTATTTTACAGTTGATCTTGCTTAAAAAATTTTCCTTTCAGGTTCACCGCATGATGTAGATGTATAATTCCTAAAATGCAATCTAAGATGATAAACAATCGTTTAATCTTCTTTTTGCAATGAAAATCCTAGCTACTAAGGAAAGAGAAATGAGATTATTTCAACATAGAGCACCAAGCACACACTAGATGCACTGTCCTAAATCAAACCAACAAGCAGTCTAAATGCAAATGCACATGCATGTATTTGTTTTTCGCTTTCTTAATGTGTAAATGACAAAAATAATGCTGAGTACAAATCTGAATTATCTTTTCAAAGCGACATTACTAACAAATTTTCTTCAAAACGAAGTGAAGACAATGACGAAACTTTGCGATTTTGAATTGAAACTTGTTTTCGACACTTGGAAAACTACTAATTCAAATCAAATACAAGAGTAACAGTACAATCGACCATCAAGAACAATATGGTTCTCTTCTATGACTGAAAACGACACTTACAACACTTCCAAATCAAGAAACGACAGTTTGATTACGTTACTTATTTGTAAAAGAGAACTAAAAATGGTGCACAATACATAAAAACATTCACAGTTCTTTTCACAATAGAGGCAGAATGATGGAAAGGAAGGGGGTTTCCACAGTGGTATACTGATCACAGACAGCAAAACCCCTGAATAGAGTTGAAGAGAGTGAAGAAAAACCCAAAGTCTGAAGGCAAATTTAGCCTTCTCTGATCATCGCACCTGTTACACAGGGAAACAATTATGCATCTCACCTACTGCACATGGGAGGTGCGATGCATACTGATTTCCTTGAAGAGAGGGTGCGATGGTACTAGTGCGAGACTTCAACTTGGTTTTTTATCACAGTTTGCAGCTCAGTTCAGGGATTTAGGCCGAGCAAGTGATGTTCAGTAAATATAAATCACAGGGGTTGATCTGATGAGGTTACTAGAGCCACCACTAGGGCAATTAAAATGTTTACAAATCGATTGTTTAGTTTATAAACAAAACTTGGAGATAGACTGAAGCAACATTGATCTACTTTGCACTTGCATAGAAAATGCAGTTCGAAGGCTAGCTGGCTTAACTTCAGACTCCGTTTGTAAGTTTATAAAACAAACAAATATAGATAAGCAAACAAGCTATTCGCTCCCCAGTGGAGTCGCCATTTTGTTATCGGGAACTCTAGTGTCCACTCGGAGCTGCTAGTTCCACTAAGACAGGTAGCTATCTTAGAAACAAATAGATCAAAGCTAATTTCGTTTTCCTTTATGAGAAGTAGATAAGAGGGGAACAAAGGACACCAACCTCAGTCTTGTTCTTGGTTCCTTACTTGGTTCCTCTCCCTTCTGATAGATCTTTGCCTCTCCTTCTTTTCTTACCCAACTTCAAAGAGCACCTGTAAAGTCAACGAAGCATAATACTATCGAAGGACAGTGATCTACAATCATAAGCAATATAGGACCAGATATATATTGACCACACAAATGCATATAACATCAAACATACAAGAATGTGGAGGACAACTTGAATAGCTTTATTAATATCAAGAATAGCAAAGAGGATTACAACCAATTGTTCTGACCCAGCGTCATCCTCTCAGCATGAAAGACCTTCTTCACCTCATGAAAAGCTTAGATCACCCAACACTATGATATTTCCCTGAGAAACCAACAGTACTTCCTTACAAATACAAGATTCCAACCTCTGGATCTCTGTGATGAGGGATCCATATATAGATGTTTGCAGGGGGGTGAGTCAGCAGCTAGGTTTTTTATTAGTGCCCTCTCTCTGATAGTTCTTGGTTCCACTTGGAGATTCATGATCTCTTACTCATCCCTGGGTGAATTTAGAGAGGCAAGTGTCATTGGAGAAGTTTCTGGAAGATTCCATGATCCTCCACCTTGCAAATTGTCTCTGCCATTTGTCTACTCTCGCTCATCACACCCTACAGAAGGGATTTCTAATATGCATCACACCTTTTACACTGAGCAAGTGAGATGCATCAGGAAATCTAGTGTCCACTCGGAGCTGCTAGTCCCACTAAGACGAGTACCTATCTTAGAAACAAACAGATGAAAGCTACATTCGTTTTCCTTTATGAGAAGTAGATAAGAGGGGAACAAAGGAGACCAACCTCAATCTCGCACTTGGTTCCTTACTTTCTTTCTCTCCCTTCTGACAGATCTTTGCCGCTCCTTCTTCGCTTACCCAACTTCAAAGAGCACCTGTAAAGTCAAAGCAGCATAATACTATCGAAGGACAATGATCTACAACCATAAGAAATATAGGACCAGATATATATTGACCACACAAATGCATATGACATCAAACATACAAGAATGTGGAGGACAACTTGAATAGCTTTATTAATCTCAAGAATAACAAAGAGGATTACAACCAATTGTTCTGACCCAGCATCATCCTATCAGCATGAAATCCCTTCTTCACCTCATGAAAAGCTTAGATCACCCAACACTATGATATTTCCCCAAGAAACCAACAACACTTCCTTACAAATACAAGATTCCAGCCTCTGGATCTCTGTGATGAGGGATCCATATATAGATGTTTGTAGGGGGGTGAGTCGGCTGCTAGGTTTTTGATTAGTGTCCTCTCTCTGATATTTCTTGGTTCCACTTGGAGATTCATGATCTCTTACTCATCCCTGGGCAAATTCAGAGAGGCAAGTGTCATTGGAGAAGTTTCTGGAAGATTCCATGATCCTCCACCTTGCAAACTGTCTCTGCCATTTGTCTGCTCTCGCTCATCGGACCCTACAGAAGGGATTTCCAGTATGCATCACACCTTTTACATTGATCAAGTGAGATGCATCGCACCCCTAGCACTGAGCAACCTGTATGGTACAGTTTTGACCAGTTCTGAGCAGTTTTCCATGGAGAACTTCTGGGAGATGATGTAATCAGCTGACCTTGTTCCTTTAGGGTGTGAAGCAACACTTTTAGGGACTTAGAAGCCCTTGGTTTATGGACATGTATGATTGGGGTTGTAGTGCCCAAAAATGTCTATAACACTACTTGCACTCGACCATGCTAATGAAATGATTTATACCTTGCTTACCAAATACTTTAGGAAACAAAATATTAGTTGCAAATAATATTAAAGGTATAAAATCTAAAAAAAACAATTGATTAAGCACATTTGTAACCCTTGAATATGAAATATAAAGCTAGTGTAAGAAAAGGCACAATTCTTGGAATAGTGCAGGAATAAGGAGGTTGCAAGGTTAAAATAGAGGTCTAAGGTTATGATTTTGAAGTGGGAAAGGGATTAAAAATGAAGCAATTTAGCCTACCAACACAATGTAAGATCATGCAAGAAAGGTGCGGATGCTTGACTAGGAACCTGGAAAAGCCTATTTCATTTTTCATAGAAAGGTAAATCATCATGAACACCATAATGAGCCCCAGGATGATAACTTCCAGTGGAACTGCATTTGTAACAGTTAGAAAATTGAATATAAATTGATTAACCAAGGAGAATGAAGACTTGGAGGAAAAATTGGTTGACTCTAAGCAAAAGATGACTCAGTTGCAGAATGAGAACCAAGCCTTGTTGACTTCACGCTCCCAAAATAAGGACTTGGAGGCATCCATTCTGGATGGAGTTAAGATACTAAAGGAAGCAATGGATCTACTTTATAATGATATGTGTATCAAAATGCAATCACATGAGAAGCTAAGCAGGGACTTGGATAGGGTAATAGCCTTCTATAAGAACTTGCATGGTAATTTGGAATCTCTTGTCAAGGTGCACAAGATACCTTCCAGTGGTGCATTAGATGAAACAAGATATAAATAAGAATTTAAGCAAGAGAATCAATCATTTATGGACCCCATTAAACAATCCATTGCAAGTGAAGATTTGGAGGCTATGAAAGAGGTTATTTATTAGTACATGGTTGAGCTTGTGAGGCTATACATAAAGCTCATGACACCATCAAATCAGGTACAAGCCAAAAAACCCACCTTGATACTGGATGCACTAGAAGCCTTACTAGGAATGGGGGCAAATTGCAACATGAGATTCTGCCACTTGCATGGAAATACAAGCTATGGAAGGCATACCTAGTTCAGGATTTACAAGTTGATGCTCTAGATCTCTCCATCAGTAGACTAGTCAATTAAGAATGCTTTATTTCTTTGATATTGATTTAATTTGTATTTTGTTAACAATGGATTAGAATTTAGAGTAGAGAGAGTCACATGGAATGTGAAAGGTCATAGGGAAGTTGAAGATTCATGAGGTTAGATGAAAGTTCATGGTAGGTGAAAGGTCACCCTGCCTTCTATAAATAAACCCTCATGGGTAGATGTAAGGGACCTTTAGATTTGGACTCAATTTGTGCATATTATTTTGAGAGCTGATACCTTTTGAGGATTCAAGTAGTGGCTTTTCATTTCCACTAGTGGACTTCATGGAAATTTCATGTGACAATTTTATGAACTTTGCAACTTAATGTTTGAAGTTCTTTGAGCCCAATAATGTAATTCCTCACATGTATTATCATACATTATGAGATTTTTCTTGCAATGATGTGACAATATATGCTTTACTTTCATTGTGTTTAAATTGAATAAATTGTTTTATTGGTTTAAGCACATATTATTATGGATTGTATGTTTTTATATGTTTTTATTTTTGTTATCATCATGAACTAATTTACGGTTGACAGACAAATTTGTATTCTATGCATGAGTTTTAGTTGAAGTCTTGCTAGCATTGTTTCCTTTGATATTCATGTTGCGTTATTTAGCCATTGTTATGTTCATATCATTTTACATGTTAGATTTCCATAAATCTTCTTAACTTGGGTTTGTTGAAAGCTTTATTCATTCTCTAATGTTTTTTGTTCATCTTGACATCGAAAGAGAATATTTAAACAACATGGTGGCAGATGGGCCCACATACAGAATGGGACTCCCATACCAAATGGTGTAGAGTCTAGTTGGGATTCTGCATTAGGGAGATCCCCTTGCTGTTGGCAGTGAAACTGTCCCCGTCAATACATGGTAAAAATTTCGTCAACATTAGTCATCATTGTATTATCTGTCGATTTAAAAACTAATAGGGGATTATTACAATGTTTTTTTCACCAAGTTTTTAATTTTGTTACATTTATCCCAAGCATATTTAAGATAAGATGTTGCAAAGTAATATTTACATGGTCAAATGTGCATTGACACATTAGTTACTACATGTGAAATCATGGTTGTCTTTTATGCCAACTTTATCTATATTTGTCTCCAAGTCAATCTTAAGAAAGTTGTTAGAGATATGTTGGCTAATCTTGACTTGTGTTGTGTTGTAACCCATTGATGAACCCCAAAAATGGATAATTATATGGGCTCATTCAACCTCCTAATTTGACTTAATCCACCATTCTCACTAGTTTATTGCATGTTTTTTATTATATTTATGCTAATAGAG
>APFE031113151.1:3971-24402 GCA_000404065.3 Pinus taeda
GATAACTCAATATTTTGTTATAAATAGAAGGGTTTTCCATTCATTATTCACTTTTGATTATTTTCATTGTTGCAATCATTGTTGTAGCTCTAGTTATTTTCATTGTTGCACACTGTATTTTTGTTTGGTTTTCACATTATAGAGGATAGAGACTCTACAGAAGCTGAAGACATTTGAGGATAGCCAAGAACCCATCCCATAGAAGAGGGACTGATAACATTTATTTGTTCCCTTCACATGTGTTATAATAAAATTATTCTTTACATATCTGGTTTCCATTAGATGATTGGAGTTATTACTCTTTCTTTTTTTCGTTTAACTATGATTGTGGCATAGATCTAGACTTTGGCAGGTTTTGTTTCTATCAGTTGTTGAAGATCTACAATGTTTAGTATCCATTTATATTGTTGAGATTGTTTTTCATCCACAATCTTAAGTGGGTTCTTTTTGTACATATTTGAGAAGAAAACACTACAACAAAATTGGCAACTCCACTGGGTTTAGTACTTCAGATCCAGAAACATGGGAGACCTTTGGTTTTCAGCTTAGTGTTTCTTATTTTTTCAATTCTATTAATGTGTCTTAGTTTTTAAACCCTAGATCTGATAAATTTTTGACTTTTGCAAGCTTTCTGGTCGTTTCCGCAAGTCACAGGAACCAGTCACGACAAATGTGGCACTTTTTTTTGAGATTTTCCAACCGGGATCAACAGAATAGAAATCACTGTTTTCAGCCCAAAAAGTGTGATCCATCTAGAGGAACAAGTCAGTACCTACAATTTCTGGGTTTTAGGGTTTTTCTCAGGTTGGTTTCTAGGTTTTGCAGACAGCTGCCTTCTGGGTGTTTGACCTTTGTCTCATCCCACTTAGGCCTTGATCCACTCTAATTTACTCATCGAAGCCGAATTTAGCCTCCCCTAGGGCTTCTAGTACACTTCCACCTTTCTAGGAGGAGTTTCGCTGAGTGAGTAGTTTGAGTGTCTACAACGCTTTTAGCCACATTTTCTAGATTTGTACCTTTCTATTTCAGATCTATTAAGATAGGTTGTTCCCATCCATAGTGTCACATTTTCACTTGTTTGGTCATTTACCTTAGGGTGCCATCGATTTCCCTAGGTGTTTTACCGATCTCCCTATCTTTTTGCAGTGATCTTCCCCTCTGGTTTTTTGTTGTTGTTGCACCACTTTCTAGCAGCTTAGAGTCACTTGATCCTAGTCACACTGAAACTTAGACATGTTGACCATTTTAGTGTGTTTTCGATCGATCTAGCCACCAAGTAGTACATTGTTTGCAAACCCAATTTGGGTGGGGTTTAGTTAATCATTTTGTTGTTCGCTTTTTGTTAATAATTTCAATTTATTTTTAGCAAGCTTTTTTATTTTTTTACAAACATGATAAGGGCTTAATCGATTAATACACTTGCACACACAACCACACCTTAAAAAAAGGGCACTTGGTTTACACCACCAAGCCAAGACTTAACATAATAAATTTATCTCCCCACAACGACACAAAAATATATTATTGAATCTCCCTTCACCATTTCCGTGTTTCATGTGTCCTACAACCATTGCATTGAGGTGCTTGTCGTGGAGACTATTAGGCCTTCACCCCCAGTTTTTGCTTGGGCATATTACCCCTCCTCGTCGGGTTCGAGTTCATATCCCTCTAAGTCCCCAAACCGACTCTTTCCTTGGTTCTTCTTATTCCTCATCTGATTTTGAGCCTCCTTCACCACATATCGTGACCATGTCTGGACCCATAGCTGGTGTAGGAACCCAACTTTGTGTTGTATCTGGTTCTATCCCGGTGGTCACATCCAGCAAAACAGTCTCATGAACCATTCTGATAGCTCCCATGCTCCCTTGTATGGCTGGGTTAAATCTATCAGAACTTAACCAGCTGATAAACCACCCCATACACCATGATGCTAGTTGGCCCTCTATTCTGACCAAGCTTCCCTCAAACATCCCAAAGTTTGAGGGTATTGCTGGAGAGGATCCTACCAACCATGTTCGATCCTTCCACATATGGTATTCGTCCAATTCTATAACCAATGAATCCATTCGTCTTCATCTCTTCCAATGCACACTCACTAGAGATGCTATAAAATGGTATGTTGACTAGCCCTCTACCTCCCATATCATTTTCTCAACACTTGCTAAAGCGTTCCTTTCCTATTTCTAGTTACCTCTCTGATACAACATTGGTACGGAGTTATTGACCACTTTCCGTCAGTCCTCTGCCACTTGCCTTTCTGACCATGTTCAAGAGTGGCGTCAAAGGAGGATCACATATCGTGCCCCACCTTTTGAAGACCATGTCTATCTATATTGGTTTCTTAATATCCTTTTACCCCCCATCAGGAAAGATGTCGTGTCCCATTTTCATCAGACGGAGGAAGGATCTCTTCAAACCACTTTGAGATATGATCTGATTTATGCACAATTTGGTTATGTATATACTGTCATTCGAGACCTCCCTTATCTTGGAAGTGCCAATGCACCTGGGTAATCTCACACCTCTGATGATATCATTAGATCCCTTACACACTCTTCACCATACGCTCAACAGAGTTATGGCTACCCGCAGGGGGCACGAGTTCCTCTAACATTTATGCCCCTCCTTCTAGGAACATGTTTCCAGGGCCCCAACCCATCTATTAAACTATCTCTTCTCCTTGTGCATAGCTGAGCGCTCTAGCCCCTCAAGCATTAGTGCTGCAAAATCCCATGCATCCTCAACGACAATAGCCACTGCCCCCTCTGGATCAAGTTTTTGCACAGTAGAGTGCTACCAATCCCCAAAATTTGAAGAAAAAGAATAAGGGAAAGGGTAATAAAGGTAACCACGGTAAACAAGGTAACTAGCCTAGTGAACCCCAAGGGAACCAACCTGACACTAACAACCAGCAATAGGGTAGCCAACCCAAGCAGAAAAAGCCTATTCGTACGAACAAGCCTTGTGCATGTTGTGATGTACCATTATACACATGAGTGTCCGCTTTTACCCTAGATGTGCCAGTAGTAGGAAGCACAATCAACTTCTAGAGGTTAACAATCACCTCAGAATCCTGTGCCAACTCAACCAGCAGTGCTCACAAATCCTTTCCCTCAGCAAGGGTTTGTTGCTGCTTAACCTCAGTGAGGTCAAGCAGCCCACCTCCCCCAACATTCTAGTCCCAGTGACTACAATATCCTTATGATGAACTCTGATGAGGTTAACCCCTCCAATATCAACCTACAAACTCAGTTGTGTCAATATGAAAAGCCCTCGACTTCGTCATCTACCAAGTCCAAAACCAAAGTGTCCGCTGAGCCTCTTATGTCATCGAATGGTCCTTTACAGATCCCTCAAACTAAAGTTGAGGCCATTCCTAAGATCCAAAAAGGGCCATTATGGAAAGCACCAGTATTGCAGCAATAATGCTGCAACTCCTGGGGCTTCCTACTTTACTTTTATCAACTCGGTAGTTCATAGCAAACTTGGAAGCGATGGTGTTGTATGCACAAGTACTAGCTCTTACTGCAAGCTGTCACTTGGTCAGCTAGTGCAAGATCACTAGGAGCTTAAGCCAACTTCTATGAATTCACAGAAGAAGATTTTAACTATGATGAAAGAAAGCTAACTCTACAAGGACTATTCTGCTTGTAGAAAGAGGAAGAAGACTAGAATGTAAGGCAAACCCTAGCAAACCCTAATTTATCCAACTAACCCTACTTTTGCAGAAAAAGACATAGAAACTGATGACATGAATGCTATTGACCACTGGGAAGGTGAATTACATCTATTTAAACTACTTTTGAAATAAAATAATAAAATAACATCTTTTTGTATTTTTATGTGTTTTATGTGAAATTTTTATGCATGGGCTTTTGTCTGTTTGTGACTGTGGCAGAGGTTTGGTGCAAATGGAGGATGGAATTGGTTTTGCAGAGGTGGAAGAAGGTGTGGAGTGGTCCTAAGAAGCCCCTAGTACTCTTCTAAAGACTTCCCTTGCAATCAAACTTCGAAAAATCACTCATAGGAAATTCTACAGGAGAATGCAGGGGATCTACAGGAGGATCTACAAAAGGATCTACAGGAGGAGGCCAAGAAATGTTTTTGGATGTTTTGAAGGTGGAAAAATGATGGAAAAGGGTAACTGAAGGCTAGATAAAGGTATTGAGGTGTCTGAAGCTTTTCAAGGAAGATCAAGAGGGAACATTATGGTTGGATTTGTTCGAATGGCAAGAGGGAAGCTTGTGGAGAAAAATGCAGAAATTAGGGCAGATTGGTGAAATGTTGTGAATGACTTGGGAAATCTATGAGAAGTGAGCTAATTCTGGCTACTTTATGGATGTATGGTGAGCTGATGTGTCCTGCAAGAGATCTGCACATCTACTTACGAAAATTGATCCAAGAAAGGACTAACTATACCATGAAAACATAAATTTTTCTAGCTTGACCTAATTTCTGACCTACAAACAGAAAATGTTGAACAGTAACATTTGAATAGAAAAGCATGCAGAGAGATCTGTTTTAAAAGAATAGGAAATGATCTAGGCAACTGAATCGAAATCAATACGTCAATCTTTCCAAATCAAGTCATCACACTAGAAATTGCATGGAAGAGCAAAACTGTGTTTTTGGTGGTAGCAGTAGTACTTTGACCTCAAATTGTAGTCCCAGAAAGGGAGAATGGAGATCAGGCCCACTGTTGGCCTTTTTGAATCTTAGTCTGTCACTGCATTAACCTACTTGAGCAACTGAAACAAAAGCAGCTAGGCAAACCATTAAAAGCAACCTAATCTAAGCAAGATAAAATGAATCTATGTAACATAAATTAACTCATGAACTAAAGCAAAAACATATAAGTAAAAAGAAATAGGTGCTCAGAAACATGGGTTGGGCCCTAATCCAAGAGCTTCAGCCCTCTGGAAGAGATCGGTGCTGGCTCAAAAATTGTTTCATCTCCAGTATCAAAAATAAAAGTCACATTACATAAACTTTTCTCAAAAAGGAAGCTCGAAAATGAGCTGCACAAGAGCTGCACAAAAGTGCGAAAATTCTACTAATAATTGGCTAACCTACTGAGGGTCTAAGCCCCCTTATTTATACAAATGGAGTTTCCCAATAGCCTTCCTAAGATCAAGGAGCTTGGCTTCCCAGAACTGGAGATAAACAACAGTCCTTCTTTACTTATTCAGTTTCCCCTTGGATGCATCAATGTGGTTGCTTTTGCTCCAAGTTGTTGATGGAGGATTCGAGTAAAGGGGTCATAAATGAAGAAGATACCCCCATACAAATCCTCTTCTCTATTTTCCTCGAATATTTTCTGCCATTTACTCATAAATCCTTTAACTTTGTCCAAAATTGACCCAAAAATATGCATAAAGCACACATTAGACTACATCGGAAAATGACTAACCCAATTCACTCTATTAGCATAAATATAATAAAAAATATGCGATAAAATAATGAGAATGGTGGATTAAGTCGAATTAAGAGGCAAAATGAGCCCATATAATTACCCATTTCTGGGGCTCATCATCACCCCCTACTGAAAGTGTTGCTCGTCCTCTGAGAAACTAATCTATCTACTCACCTTTGATGCCCTTTATGACCTCCCTGACATTCCATGCCTCAGATGTGAGATCCTCCTCTCTATCATGGAATCTAGCCTTTCCATCCTCCTTTTCCCACTGTTTTTGTTCTTCTTCTAATTTTACTCCCTCGAGTAGTCCTAATAGTAGTGAAGTACTGAACTTGAGGCCAATACAATTGGCCTTCCAACTTTTCATAGAGTGCTTATATGGTGGCACTCTCCTCAAGGCTTCTCTCATCCTATCTAGGGAGTGATACTTCCTGATCTGTAGGCTGTGGGGCAATGTGCTCCACCTTCTCAAGCAGGCATGAATGTAGCCATCCCTAAGCAATCTCTCCATGTCCTCAAAATGGGCAATAGCCTGGGCTTTCTCATTGATGTACTTAATGGCCCTTTGAAGATCAACTGCAAGTTGCTGGTGGGCACTAATGAGAGCGATAGGGTTTGATGGCTCTGCTCTAATCATCAGAGGTTCACTCTGTTCCTTTGCCATCAACTTCTGAATTTCTGCTGCTCTTTTCTCCTCATGACTCATCCAGGATGTCATGGCCATCAACTGTAAGTCACCCAACTTTGCATTGGGGTCCCATAGGTTCATATAAGTAAGGACCATGTTATGTAAATAAAACTTTTCCAACTTCGCCTTGTCCTCTGCCAAACTATTTTCACATAAATGTATGAATTGTCCATAATCCTGGAAAGGAATGGTGCCCCTTTGGGCTAGAGTTTTGATTTTGAATTGTAGCCACTGATATTTGAGGTAGACCCCATAAAATTTGGCTGGGTATCTACATTGTACTGCTTCCATAGTCACTTTGTTCCTTTGCCATCAACTTCTAAATTTCTGCTGCTCTTTTCTCCTCATGACTCATCCAGGATGTCATGGCCATCAACTGTAAGTCACCCAACTTTGCATTGGGGTCCCATAGGTTCATATCTGTAAGGACCACGTTATGTAAATAAAAATCTGGCAACTTCACCTTGTCCTCTGCTGAACTGTTTTCACATAAATGTATGAATTGTCCATAATCCTAGAAAGGAATGGTGTACCTTTGGGCCAAAGTTTTGATTTAGAATTGTAGCCACTGATCTTTGAGGTAGACCCCATAAAATTTGGCTAGGTATCGAAATTGTAGTGCTTGCATAGCCCATCTCGCCATGCAGGCTAATTGGGCTTCTCTTTCCTGTAGTTGTCTCCTCAATATTTCATTTTCTGCCTGAGGTTCCCTTTCTTGCAGCTGCTTTTTTAACATTTCATTTTCTACCTCCAATTGAGCTCTTCTAATGCTTTCTGTATGCCTGCCCATGATCAATTATTTGGCCACTTTCCTCAATTTATCTTCCATGTGCCCAATGTCTTCCACCCCTTTTGATTTTTCAATCTACATCCATGTATGGGTCCTTACTCTTTCCTTATCCAGCTCAAAAAATAGGGAATGCAAACTTTTGTGGGACGATTTTCCCTCCTTCCAAAAGGTTGTAATAAGAGCCTAAATTAGGTTGAGGGTCAGGCTCCGGTATCTCTTTTGCCTTATCTTCCTCCTTGGTCTATTCTTCTACCTTCTTTTCAAGATTCTCAGTCTCTTGAAGCTTTGTCAATGTCTCTTGTAGAGTGGTCTACACCTCCTGTAGGACTGTTTTAGAGTACACAAGTTTGATCCTTTCTTTCCAAGTAGAAGCTCTAGGGCTTCCCCTTTCATAAGTAATGGGGGTTTTGGATGGAGATTCCTCCCTTTTGGCACTAGGGGCATCTTCAATGATGATGGGATCCTTTGAAGGTGGTTGAGGCTTCCCCATATTCATTCTGGTGCTTTTTCGAGCCTTGAAGTACATGGATGGTTGTCTTTTCCTTTTTCCTTTGGGCTTAGCTGGAGTACTAAGTGTAGCAAGAACAACTTCTTCCTCCTTTGCTAGTGTCTCAGGAGACACGTCTTCCTATTTTTCGTCTTCTTCTTCATCTGTTGTTTTTCTTGTTTCTACTAGTTTTGCTTTTGTTGTCTCTAATTTTGTTTACTCCTCTTCTTGCTTAGCTTCTACTTTTCCTGTGGCAACCTTTTTCTGAACTGTCTTAGGCTTCTTCCTTTCAGTTCTTAGCCTATTCTTTTTCTTTGTTGTGGTTTTACCCTTTTCTACTTTTGAGTCTTTCTTCTTCTCTACTTTAGGCTAATCTTTGGTGGTGTCATGTTTCTCCTTTCCTATCTGGTTTTCTTCTTTTTCTGTGTGGGGTTCCTCTTCTTCCCTTTGAGTGTTCTTTTCTTCTTCATGGATTTCCTTCTCAGCTTCCCCTTTTTTTTCTTCCTCTTCACTTGCAGATGGACTAAGGTCATAAGTAAGAGTTTTTATATCATCCTCCTTAGTCATGTTTCTGAAAATCTCCCAGGCTATGGGGATTGTGAAAGTGTGGAGGGCATCCTCCACCAACAATTTAATTAGCCCATGGTGAGCCAATTAGTCTGGAACTCCTTCCTTCAATTTGGTGCTAGATTCTATTAAGGATTGGAGGAGAAAATATGGAATACTAAGTTTTCTAGATGCAGGAAGGTCCATGCCATATCTTAGTTCATGTAACAGTCTAAAATGGTACCCCTAAACTATGATGTATCTTCCTTCACAGGAGATGTATTTCATAATCTGATAACTAACCTCATTCCATGGGTAAGGTATACTTGTTCTCCTGATGCCATTCTTGTCTTCCATGGGATGTTCATTAGGTTGGAAAAAGGTTTTCTTAGCAACTTGACCTAGTGATTTTTCTTCCTTGCTACAGGGTAGTCCAAGTGGGAGGCTTGTAATCCTGTTGATGAACTCTGGAGTGATTTCTATAGTTATACCCCTGAAACTGACAGTGGCATGGGTTTTTGAGTGAGTTTTTAAAGACAATATAAATTCCTCTGTGACTTCATCATCATATCCATGCAACTTTTCAAGGGAAGGCATCCAATTTTCTCTAGTGAAGAGGGCTACCACTTTTGGATGTTCATGCAGCTTAGTTGAATTCAGAGGCTCCTTCCTCATAAAACCCCCTATTATGATGTTTCAAATTCTACTGGAATATTTCAGTTGAAGATGGAGGAAGAAATTTTCAATCCTGAAAACAAAGGAATAGCTGGGGTATTCTTTCAAGAAACATGGATAGAGTTTTTGTGTTCTTTCTTTTAAACAAAAACAAATTGCAACTTTCCTTTCTTCCAAACTCCATTCTCTAGACTCACATTACTTCTCTGTCTGTTTGAGGGAAATAATACCTTTCAAAAAAAAAACATACAGAACTGTGCTTTTTTCTTTTTACAAAATAAAGAGACTGTCTAATGCAAGTTCACTCTTTATAGGCTTAACTTTCTAGAGTTACATCATCTCTTTACATAGGAGAATAACATGGAGGAGAAAGAGACAGTATTTCAGTGCAAAGAGCAAATGGAGAAACTATATATATTATATATATATTATATATAATATATATATTATATATATATATATATATATATATATATATATATATATAGAGAGAGAGAGAGAGAGAGAGAGAGAGAGAGAGAGAGAAGAGAGAGAGAGAGATAAACACATGCAAACTCTGTTCTCACTTTCCTTCCCTTTTCAACTCACTGCCTCACTTGGAATCACACCACCCTTTGTATAAATGGAAATGCAAAGTGGGTTTTCACCGAGCCTACCTTTTCAGCCCAAATTTGTTATAAAATCCTAAGTTTTCCTCTGTGGTGCTGCTCACTGGCCTTCCTATAGAAAGGCTCCTGTAGGACTGTGTTTTCGCTCCTGTAGGGTTCGATAATGCTCTTGTAGAGCCCAATAAGAGGGCAAGTCCTGAGAATGATAGAACTTGACTATTTTGATGCTCTGGAGGTGGTAAGTAGGTTGCTATAATTGAGAGCTCATCGATCCAAATAAGAACAAAGGTGGTGAAGGCGGTCGACTGGAGCTTACTTGAGTTTACGGGAGCTTTCTGCAATGATGAGGTGAAGTGGCAGGAATGGTATGTTACCCTCATCTGGACCGTTGGTCCCTACTTCAGTGTCATTATGAAACTTTTATGTTGCCTGCCGCAATCAACCCAATCATTCCTGTTAGATTCTGCCACTACCTATTTTGATATTTGTTGAGTTGACTGAACACACGTGCTGAGTGAACCCGCTGAGAACTATTTGAACTGGATGAGGGTGGCCAGTTAGCTAGCTACCGATCTAGTTTGATCGCAACCATCTCACTTGTTCATGCAGTTTTTAAATTATACCCATGCAACAGAGGAACAAGTTTAGTCACTTACTTGTTTAGTCAAGAATTGTGTGCTACTGTGTTGTTGCATGCTCATAATTTGGCATTCTATCCATGGATTTCTGCTGCTGGCATCCATGGCTTCTGGATTGGTGGCTCAACTCCCTTGTACTCGTGATCTTCAATCAGGATCTGACTCCTTACACGTTCTACACATCTATGGCTACACTGACCTTGCCTCTGGAGCTCGATTTTTAAGGGGATCAGCTGTTACAGGAATCCTACAGGATTTCTTGTAGTTGCTTCTCCCTCTAAAACTTTTGGCTGAGGCTTGAGTAGGGATTGGAAATGCAACTAAGGAATATTCTATCAATCATGGAAAATAAGTTGGTATGCACTAGGTAAGAGTTAAGTTAAGGATGCTGCTTGTTTATTCTTCCTTTTTCTAAAAAAGCAAAAGAAATAGGATTTCTATGTTTTCTGTGCAGGGAAGAAAGAAGCGAGTGGAAATGTAGTGGTGAAGGTATGGAATGGAGAGTTATGAGGATGAATGGTGGTAGGGGGGTCCATAGGTCTTCTGGACAAGTTTCTAGCCCTTTTATCCTTTTCTTGACTTGATTTCGAACTCTCTATGATTTCTACAAGAGCCTCCTGTAGGATTCATAGTTTTCTAGAAAAGGTGAGAGCAAGGACTGGGAAAAGACAATAGCAATGGAGAAAGGGTCTATCAGAGGTGTACTCATCTTGGCCATGTCCCTTTTTCTTCTGTGGTCCTCCTGCAACCTAGAATGTATTCAAAAGAAATCAATTTTTGTGTTTCTGTTTTTTTTTAAGAGACAATTAGGGCGCCTCCAAGGGGAGGTTTTCACCCTACGTGCCTGCTCTGGGTGCCTCCAAGGGATGGTTTTCACCCAGGGATCTTTATTCTCCTCATTTTGTTTGCTTTTATGTTTTTTTTATCTTTTTTTTTGTTTTTTTTAAGGGAATGGGTGGAGTGGAGGCAGAGACTTGTTCCACTACCAACACTATTTTACTCAGATTTTCAATGAATTCTTGCTTGGAGAGGGCCTTCCTCTAGATTTTCAACCTATGCCCATTGACAGGCATGAGGATCGCTTCTTCATCTATGGTCTTGATTAGAACTGAACCATTTTCATTGCACTTTTCTACTGTGTACAGTCCCAGCCATCTTGTCCTCAGTTTTCCATTGAATTATTTATACCTTGATTCATACAGCAGCGCCCAATCTCCTTCTTGGAATTGCTTCTCTTTGAGGTGCTTGTCATGCCATATTTTCCTTTGAAGCTAGACTACCTCTGTGTGGAGAAAGGCCTGCAATATTTGTTCATCCAATCCATTTAGCTGGAGTAACCTTTTCTTTTGTGCATGCCTGAGATCTAGGTCCAGCTGAGCTGCCATACTTACTGTGTTGTATTCAAATTCTATTGACAACAAAGCCTTCTTCCCATAGACTAGCTCATAGGGTGTGAACCTTGTGGTGGTCTTTCATGTGGTGTTATAGGCCCAGGTGGCCTCAACCAATCGATCTGCCCAACATTTTCTATTGTTGCTCACTACCTTGGTCAAGATTCCTTCCAAAGCTCTGTTAGTCACTTCCACCTATCCATTTTCTTATGGATGGTAAGGGGTGGAAGTTTTGTGCTTAATTTTGTGATGTGTGAGCAGGTCTTCAATAAAATTGGAGGTAAACTGACTCCCTTGATCTGTGACTAATTCTCTTGGATACCCAAACTTATAGAATATATTCTCCCTTAAAAACTCAGCTACATTTTCTTCTGTTGATGCCTTGAATGCCTTTATTTCTGCCCATTTTGTCAGATAATCAGTGCACATGATGATGTAATATTTCTACTTTGAAGGAGGGTTGACAGGACCCACAAAGTCCATGCCTCACTTCTCAAATGGCTCGAAAGTCACTTGAGGTTGCAGGGGCATCTCATCCCTTGGAGTAGGTTTACCCATCCTTTGACACCAGTCACATTGGTTGGTATATCTCCTTACATCTTGATGAAGAGTGGGCCAATAGTAACCTGCTTGCAGAATTTTGAAGGAAGTCCTCTTTGCTGCAAAATGGCCCCCACAGGACCCATCATGACAAGTCAGGAAAATTTCAAAAATTTCCTCCTTCCTGACACATCTTCTCAAAACCTGATCTAGGCCAAGTTTTAAGAGATTGCCCCCAATCCAAGTGAAAGGGGCACTTTTCCTCACAACCTTTCTCTTCTCTTTTGAGGACATGTGTGGCGGGAACTATGTGGAAACCAAGTAATTCACTATATAAAAAAAACATGGAGAGAGTACTGAGATAGTGAATAGGTGTTCATCTAGCATTTGATCATCCACCATTCCTTCTTCACTTGCAGGCAGATCTCTTCTAGACAAAAAATCAGCAACAACATTTTCCTTACCCAGCTTATCAACAATGGTTAAATCAAATTGTTGCAATAAAAGAAACCATCTAATAATGCAAGCATTTACATCTGGTTTGTTCATTAAATACCTAATTGTAGCATGATCAGTGTGTACAAATGTTTGATAGCCGGTGATGTAGTGTCTAAATTTATTTAGGAAATGGACTACAGCTAGGAGCTCCTTCTCGGTTACAGTGTAGTTTAATTCTGCCTTCGACAAGTTTTTGCTTACAAAATATATGGCATAAGGTAGCTTCTTATCAACTTTCCCTAAGGATGCTCCTATCACTTTGTTCGAGGAATTTGTATGAATGTGGAAAGGCAAGGCCCAGTTTGGACCTCTCAAAATTGGGGCAATCACAAGTTTACTTTTCAATGTATCCAAAGCTTCCTGACAGTTGTCAGTCCATATGAACTCGACATCTTTCCCCAAAAGACCAAACAATGAAGAGGCTAGCTTACTGAAATCCTTAATGAATCTTCTATAATACTCTACTAAACCTAGGAAACTTGAGGCATCTCTTACCTTTTGAGGAGGTGGTACCCTTTGGATGATGGCAATTTTGTTGGCATCCACCTGTAATCCTTGCTGAGAGATTGCATGACCTAGCATGGTCCCTTCAATCATCAGGAATTCACATTTTGTAGGACTGAGGGACAGGTTCATTTCAATACAATTGTCCAAAACTTTTCCCATGTTAGACAATGCTTCCTGGAAGTTAGAACCATAAGGGGTAAAATCATCCATATAGATTTCCACTGCATCATGAACTAGTTCAGAAAATATACTCAGTACTGCTCTCTGGAAAGTGGCGAGAGCATTGCACAATCCTAAGGGAAGGACTTGATATGAAAAGGTACCCCAAAGATAAGTGAAAGTGGTATTATCTTGGTCTTCCGAGCTGATTTGGATCTAGTTGTACCTGCTAAACCCATCTAGGAAGGAGAAATTTTTTTCCTCGCCAAGCCATCTAACACTTGATCTATGAAAGGAAAAGGAAAATGGTCCTTCTTGGTGGCCTTGCTTAACTCCCAATAATCAACACAGATTCTCCACTTCCCATTTTTCTTTGGCACTAGCACCAAAGGAGAGACCCATTCACTGTCAAAGATGGGGTAGATGAATCCTACATCTAGTAGCTTTTGCAGTTATTCTTTGACTATGTCCTTAAGGTTTGGATTCATCCTCCTTTGAGGCTGCCTAATTGGTTTGTAATCTTCCTTAATGTAAATGTGATGAGTACAAACTGAAGGGTGCAATCCCTTCATTTCCTTATAGCTCCAAGCGAAAGCATCCAAGTGGTTTCTCAATAAGCTACACAGTTTCTTCTCCTTAGAGGTGGATAGGTATGAGTTGATTTTCAAGGTTCTCTCTGGGCCAAACTCCATATTCTTAACTCAGAGAGAGGTCGGGTCAGCCACACAGAGATCAACTAAAGGATTGGCTTGGGTTTCTTTCACTATCTCTTCTAATGGCAACATACTGGGTGGTGGATTCTGAATCAAGTTTTCAATGATATCATCCTCAGTTTTTGGTTCATCCCCCCCCCCACCTCCCCCATGGTAGCTTCTACTGCACAAAGTGGTGCAGAATAGACTTCATCCTCATCTTCCTCCTCAAAATAGAGAGATAGATCATGTTCTATAAAGGTTGGGCCGGAGGATATAGGACTAGCTACTTGTACATATGCCCGTTCTTGATTGTCATGTTCCCAGGTTGAAAACTGATGTAGGCATTTGAAGTCGCCAACCAAAGTCTTCCCAGGATGAGAGGATACCCAGTGAGCTTTGCCTTCAGCTGGAGAACCAGGAAATTAGTAGGGTACTCCTAAGAATTGATGGAGACCATTACATCGTCCACAATCCCTTCAAGGGTCACAATGGAGTGGTCTACTAACTGCAGTGTTGTTGTGGTCTTTCTCAGGGAGCCCTGAAGGTTGAGCTTGAGCATAGTGTCCTTGGTCATCACATTAATGGCAGCCCCTAGATCAATCAGGGTATGGGGGATTATGGTGCCATTGATGTGGACATCGACTACAGGGCTTCCAGGGTCTAGATATTTTGGATAGATTACCTGCCCCAACATCAGGTCGGACAATTGTCCTATGACATTGATAGTTGGGGCATCTCTCCTGCGCCTACCTGGATGCTTGAAGAACTTTTCCTTGATCATCTTGTTGTATATAGGAACATCCTTTATGACTTGGAGAAGTGGTATCTTTATACATAATTGTTTCAATTTTCCCAGAAGTTCAATTTCTTATGGGGTAGGCTATGTTGTTCTGTATAATCTCTCAGGAAAGGGTGGAATGGATTTTGGTTCACTTTCCTCTTTTTCTTCCTCATCCTCCTTATGGGGAGGCTGGTTATCTGGGAGAACCTTCCCATATCATAGGTTAATCTCCTAAATCTCCACAAAAGGTTGGGCATGATGTGTCCCCACTATATACTTTCTAGGCTTGTCTGTTATTCGGGTTCAGTTCGGGTTCAATTGAGTAGGCGTTTAGGGTTGCCTTGGTGGAGAAGGAGGCAATGGTTGTGGTTGAACAAGTGGTGGAGGAAAAAGAGTAGGAGGAGAGTTTTACTGGGGCCTCCACCCTTGATGAGGTTCATTCCACTGAGGTTGTGACTGGGCATAAGAGTGAAATGAATGAGCAGCTGGTTGAGCATGGTACTGAGATGGATATGACTACTGCGAAGGTGTGGACCAAGAATGATGAGTAGGGGGGACCCCAAGAAGGCATGGAAGTGGCTTGACTGGAGTTGTAATATGCCTGGGATGTCCCTTGCATTCCTTGTTGATAAGGTCTATGCCCATGAGGCCTCCTTTGGTTCATGAAATAGAGTAGTTTAGTGGCTCCTTCGACCCCTTGGTATACAGCTTTAAGTCCAGGCAAGGAAGGGCACTGATTCATAGGATGTTGTTCTTCACAGACTGAACACACTTCTATAGAGTTCAATGGACATTCTTTCCTAGGATGCTTTCTGGTGCACCTAGGACAAAAAATGGCCAACGCCATCTTTGCTTACTCTTGTTTCCTTTTGATGTGAAAAGTTTGCAGCATCTCACTTTTGAAATCTTCCAGCATGTTTCCAAATTCAACTCTGAAGGATGAACTAGATGAGGAGGTACTAGCTATGAGTTGTCTCCCTCTACCTCTCTTTCTGGCTGACCTAGAATGGTTTCTAAAGATAGTTTTGATGTCTTCATAAGGTAGTTGGTAGATGTCTACCCCAACCAGTAAATGGAGGGTGTCTAGAAGGTCTTCCGGGACTCATCTAAGCAGGACAAACTTCAGAGGTTCGGGGTCAAGTGTGCACCTAGCCCTTTTATAATTGAGCTGGAATCTCTCTTCATAATCCTCCAAGGATTCATCACTTCCCATGGTCATTCAAAAGATCTCTTCCTTTGTATCTTTTGACCTACAGTAGTCCTGATATTTGTTATTGAAGGCTTGTTGCATCTGAGCCCAAGTTGTGATGTTGTTTCTATGTAACCACATGAACCAGTGCAATGCTGCATCCTTGAGGGTAGAAGGGAACAATTTCAACTTCTGCTCATCTTCTGCATAGTCATAGGTACGACAGATAACATCAAACTCAAATAGGAAGGTCTCAAGATCTTCTATAGTTAATCCATGGAAGTGAGGTAGGTCTGAGGGATTATTTTTTCATTTTAGTGTCCCCATTGGTTTCTCATATAGGAAAGGTACCCTCTACTCTCTCTCCATTTCCCCTCGCATTTCTCTTTTTAGCCATGGTCTCAGGATGGATGGTTTCTTCCCCTTCTTCTGTTATAGGATCTTCATATATCTCTGGTTGTTCACCTATATGTTCTTCTGGATCACTACCACCAAAGAAGAGAGAAGGGTGGCTTTGTAATGTAGTGGGGGTGTTGGGTAGGAATTTCTCTGAATTATCTTTATTCCTACAAGGCATGAAAAGAAATATGTTTTTTGCGTGATTTTTTTTTCATTACTTGTACCTGCAAAATTGGAATTGATTGAACAAACAAATTGCAACTACTAAAATGAACTTGCTGAAATGAAATTGCAGAACTGAAGAGGAAAGCAAATGAAATGCAGAATTGAAAGAAAGGAAATGAATAATCTACTTTTGTTGAAATGGAAATTACATAATTGAAATGACTAATCTACTTTTGCTGAAATGGAAATTGCAAAATTGAAATGAAAGCAAGGAAATGCTAGAATTGAAAGAAACAACTACTCTACTTTTGCTGAAATGAACTACTTAGCAGAATGTTGCAGTAAGAAATAGAAGAAAAGCAGTAATCACAAAATACTCTGACGCTTCTCCGACAATAGTGCTAAAAATTGCAGCAATAATGTTGCAACTCTTGGGGCTTCCTACTTTACTTTTATCAACTCGGTAGTTCGTAACAAACTTGGAAGTGACGGTGTTGTATGCACAAGTACTAGCTTTTACTGTAGGCTGTCACTTGGTCAGATGATGCAAGATCACTAGGATCTTCAGCCAGCTTCTATGAATTCTTAGAAGAAGCTTTTAACTATGATGAAAGAAAGCTAACTATACAAGGACTATTCTACTTGCAGAAAGAGGAAGAAGACTAGAATGTAAGGCAAACCCTAATTTATCCAACTAACCCTACTTTTGTAGAAAAAGAGATAGAAACTGATGAGATGAATGCCATTGACTACTGGGAAGGTGAATTCCATCTATTTAAACTACTTCTAAAAGAAAATGAGAAAAGAACATCTTTTTGTATTTTTATGTGTTTTATGTGAAATTGTTATGCATGAGATTTTGTCTATTTGTGACCGTGTCAGAGGTTTGGTGGTGATGGAGGATGCATTTGGATTTTTTAGAGGTGGAGGAAGGTGTGGAGAGGTCCTAAGAAGCCCCCCTAGCACCCTTCTAAATACTTTCCTTGCAATTAGACTTCGAAAAATCACTCATAGGAAATTATACAGGAGGCTGTAGGGGATCTACAAGAGGAGGCCAAGAGATGTTTTTGGAGGTTTTGAAGGTGGAAAAATGATGGGAAAGGGTAATTGAAGGCTAGATGTAGGTTTTGAGGTGTCTGAAGCTTGTCAAGGAAGATCAAGAGGGAACATTATGGTTGGATTTGTTCAAATGGCAAGAGAAAAGCTTATGGAGAGAAATGCAGAAATTAGGGCAGATTGGTGAAATGTTGTGAATGACTTGGGAAATATGTGAGAAGTGATATGATTTTGGCTACTTTATGGATGTATGGTGAGCTGAGGTGTCCTGCAAGAGATTTTCACATCTACTTACAAAAAATGATCAAAGAAAGGACTAACTATACCATGAAAACATAAATTTCTCTAGCTTGACCTAATTTCTGACCTACAAATAGAAAATGCTAAACAGTAATCTTTGAAAAAAAAAGCATGCAGAGAGATATATTGTAAAATAATAGGAAATGATCTAGGCAATTGAATCTGAAGCAATATGTTAATCTTTCCAAATCAAGCCATCACACTAGAAATTGCATGGAAGAGCAAAACTGTGTTTTTGGTGGCAACAGTAGTACCTTGACCTCAAAACATAATCCTAGAAAGGGAGAAAGGAGATTAGGCTTGTTGTTGGACTTTTTGAATCTTAGCTTGTCACTACATTAACCTACTTAAGCAACTGAAACAAAATCAGCTATGCAAACCATCAAAAGCAACCTAATCTATGCAAGATAAAATGAATCTATGTAATAGAAATTAACTCATGAACTCAAGCAAAAACATATAAGTACAAAGCAAGAGGTGTTGGGAAGCTTAGGTTGGGCCCCAACCCAAGATCTTCAACCCTATAGAAGAGATCAGTGCTGGCTCAAAAATGGTTTCATCTCCATTATCAAAAATAAAATTCACATTAGATAAACTGTTCTAAAAAAGGAAGTTCGAAAATGAGCTGCACAAGAGCCGCAAAAAAGTATGAAAGTTCTACTAATAACTAGCTAAACTACTAAGGCTCTAAGCCCCCTTATTTATACAAATGGATTTCCCCAACAACCTTCCTAAAATCAAGGATCTCAGCTTCCAAGAACTAGAGATAAACAACAGTCCTTTACTTGCTCGACTGCCCCTTGGATGCATCAATGTGGTTGCTTGTGCTTTGAGTTGCTGATGGAGGATTCGAGGAAAGGGATCATAAAGAGACACCCCCCTAAAAATCATCTTCCCTATTTTCCTTGAATATTTGCTGCCATTTTCTCATAAATCCTTTGACTTTGTCCAAAATTGACCAAAAAATCTGCATAAAGCACACATTAGACTACATGGCAAAATGACTAACCCAATTCTCTCTATTAGCATAAATATAATAAAAAACATGCAATAAACTAATGAGAATGGTGGCTTAAGTTGAATTAAGAGGAAAAATGAGCCCATATAATTACCCATTTCTAGGGATCATCACATTACATCATAATGCAACTTCTAACAGAGCAGCCCATACATACAGTATAGTAGACGACTAGCACAATCACCTATTGCCATGTCAACGTTGGAAGTCCTCCAGTCATGCAACTCCCGAAAGAAGGCTCTACTAACTACCTTGGGTGCAGTAGATCCTTTCGATGATCGTTTGATAGTCCTCCTGGTTGATACATCAGAACATCCCTCATTGCCTTCCTCTGTTGCTTTCCAGATACAAGTTAGAGTCTGTAATGCCATCATCTCCAAATGTAGTATTAATGAAGGTGCATCCACCTGTGTGATGTATGCTACTGTTTGGAAAAAACTTAAATCATCTGAGTTTTCCCCCTCCACCATCACTTTGCATGCTTGGGATGGACACTCCTCCCATCCCCTTAATATGTACCTCAACTATCTAGTGACTCTTGCGGGTAAGAGTGTCCATGTCGACATCGAAGTAATTGATTCCCCTTTGGCTTACAACATCCTCTTAAGTTGTAGTTACACATACGCCATGTCAGTTGTTGCATCTGTAGTGTTCTACAATATGTGCTTCCCCCATGAAGGGAAGATTGTTACCATCGATCAGTTGACTTACTACGAACCGGCATTTGTGACCTCCCTTGAGTCCATTATCTAATTGATGTTCGACAACCAGTCTTCAACTCCTTGTATTAGTGTCTCACCCAAATTCTATAAAGATTCCTCATTGTTGGGTGCTTTCCCTGTTCCTCCCCCTCCCATTTCAGAACCTACTTCCATGAGTGTTTGCATGTTACAAGCATCATGGGCTACCCTTAAGCAGTCTAGTACATATGATCAACAACCAGCTCCTTAGCACCCTACTATTGCTCTTCCAGTTGAGCCCTATGGACCCACTCCCCCAGGACCTCCTCCATTTGTGGGTGCCTCTCTTATGTTCCCACCAAGAACGGTTCCTCTAAGTCTCAACCATCTAGTAACTATTCCATCTAGACATTATCCTGTCAACCAGATACATTTCCTATCCCCCCCAGAGGAGTTTTTTCTATACCTATCATGGCTTCGCTGGGCCTTCCTAACATGACTCTGGGGATTTGAGTATGGTACATCAATCCCCTTGCAAACATTCCACCTGGTTAGCCAAGACCATATCATTCTTTGACCCCGATTCAACCGGTCTAGTTGACCCCTGTAGTTGCTTCAGTTCCATTACAACCTCAACAGGAACCAACTCCTATTGTGAAAGCACCAAAACATGGGGGGAAAGCTAAAAGGAAAGAATCAAAAGACAAGGCTCCCCAACCTCCTCCAACCCCTAAGGACCCAAAGATGACACCCCCATGCACTTTGTGTCAAGTTGTTGGACACACCACCAATAATTGTCTCGAGATTCCTCAACTTCAACCTTTGGCTCACGAAGCACTCCGTGAGTCGAATATTCTATAAGTCCATATTAACTTACCGGTCCCAACTAAGAAACTCAAAATGCTTCACACAAACCACCCTTGTGCCCTATGTGATCTTCACAGTCACTATTCCCATTATTTCCCTTGTCTCGATGAATTTTTCGATTACCTTGGGTTGATTCATGAATATGAGGCCACTCGTAGCGGAGTCTCTACCCCTCTGTTGGGTTGTGTTATATTCTTTCCACGAATAACCTATGTAGTGAACCAGGGGGGTTAGAGGGGGGTGGAGTGCCCCCTTCGTTGCGTTAATTGTGCAGTGGGGGGTCACAGGGGGGGTGGCAGCCCCCGCTCTTTGGGGGATTTGAGGGGGGTGGGTAACCC